>BSSO01002051.1:0-20708 GCA_030267885.1 Mesembryanthemum crystallinum | reverse complement strand
TACCCGCTTAACATGCCTTAACCTAAGATCATCGTTAAATGCTCATATATATACTTCGATGTGCATGTAATAGGGCAGTTTGTGAAGAAATCTTAATGAAGTCAACTAATTATTCACCCACCTTTGCAGTGTGCACGTATTAGTAATTAGTACTCATATAGCTAGCTTGCCGCCACATGGACTTGCGAATCTAACATCAGTACGTACAGGAGATGAAATCTTGACTACTTCCAACTTCACTGATGATCGAACTTATGGGAAAATTGTTAGGAAATTATTCCGCTTAATTTGCTACCCATATAATTTGTTTATTATACCAGAGTCGTCTATCTGAAATTTTGATGTTTAATTAACACTTTTAAAGAAATCATAGACTAATAAAAACTTGATTAAAGGTAAAAATTTCGGTGACATGATCTCTCATTGTGAGGTTATTTATAAAAAATAATTGTCAAATTACTTCAATTTGGGTAATGATTATCGTCCTTAACGTAATTACATTTTGAATTATTTTATGGTGACGTTTTGTATTATTGTACGTTGTCAAACAAGATCAACCCAATTGACAAACGAATAGCATGATTTTGATAAAACATTAAATTTATACATCGTTCTAATATATAGTATTACAAGTGCAAGTACACGGTAAAAACAAATTGACCAACTAGAGAAATTGTAGGTACTAGCTAGTATAACAACCCTTGGTATATATATATGTAGTGATCTAGTATATTTTAAGGCTTAATTATTAACATAAAGTACTACTCCGATCCCTCCGTTTAGCCATGTTTAAAGTACAACTTTTTGAACTAGTTGCAAATGGAGAGAGTATATTACAACTAATTAAGTGACCAAGAGTTTTTTTTTTTTTTAATGATGAGCTTTCCTAGAAGAAGCATAGCTGTTAACAAGAGCCAAAGCATTGCTAGTCAACCTTGTAAGCTTCAAAATCTGTCCTCGTACTATAATCTTAACATTCCCATCCGTCTCACTCCCACTAAACCCATCCATGCACGTGCCGGCATAAGTCATGGCCGTGCTGGTCCAAGTTTGAACATCACTCATCACCATGGCCGAGGGCTGTGCTTGGGCTGCTCCACCGCGGCCAATCTCATCGATGGCCCGCTGGAGTTCAGCCTCGGAGTTGCTCATGGCCATAGTGCAGTCTGATAGGGCCGCGGCCACGTTGGGGATCAGGCCGCGGATCCTGGAGAGACGGCTCATCATTGAGGAGGCGGATACGGCCGCAGATTGGGCCACGGTGAGGGACTTGGTGGCTAGGAGCTTAGGGGATGTTTGGATTTCGGGGGCAAAGGCGAAGAGGGTGGCATAGCATTCCTTGGGGTAGGAAGTGGTGCTGCAAGAGTCTTTGATGAAGGTGGTGCTTGTTGGTTGATCATCAATGGCTAGAGAGGTGGAGATTAGAAAGAAGGAAATGAGGAGAGTGGTTAGGTTTTGGGAGAGTGAGTGTTTCATGTTTGGTGAGGGATTTGAGTTGTAAGAAAAACTCTTTTAGTTAAGCAATCTAGTGAAGTGAAACAACAAACAAGTGATTATGGATGGATTGGGATGGAGGATGGTGTTCCCTATTTATAGGGCCAATTACTTTGCCCGTGGAACCTGCTAGAATTCCTAACTAGTGGAGAGTAATTAACTGCTAACGGCGTTTAGAAGGAATTGAATGTATATCTTCTGGAGATTAATTTGTTTTTTAAAAATCCCATTAACCGGATAATTTATTTGTTAATGTATCAAATGTCAAGATTCTATACAGTGATTATGGTTACTCTGCCACGTCTAGGTCAAATGGAATATCGCATGAACTTCGTCGAGAATAATTGATAAAGCCATATAGTAGTTTTTTTTTTTTTTTTTTTCATCTATCAAGGAGACTTTTGAATTTGAATTCTATATTGATTTGATTGTCTACCTAATAAATAAATAAATACCGTAAATAATCGGGAGATAGATCTAATACATACACATTGGCAATAAAATTTGGCTCGATAATTTGAAAACAGAATTATATCTAAATTCGAAATTTGCTTTGATGAATATTTACTAAAGCTAAGGTTACTTCATTACAGTCAAGTACTTATTCCAAATCTCAAATTGTTAGGGAAGAATTAATGCAATAAGGCATCTCAAATTGTTAGGGAGTACAAATTAGTGCACACTAGGACTTAATAGAAGTAATTAAGTAACTGGCAACTGAAGAACTAGCTAGCAGTCAAGTACAGTCTGCTACTTAAGTATGCCCCTAAGATTTACTTAACTAATTATAAGCATCGTTTGACTTTTTCAAAATAATAATACTCCTAATTAATGTTGTACTAGCTAACTAGTACGAGTATTATGTTTGGCATTTGGCATAGAAGACTTAACATGATGCTGGCTGCAATGCACAGTGCAGACTGCAGACTGCACTTTTAAAAGGACCCAGCTCATTGCGTATGACTGCAGGCTATATATTAGTCCTATCCCTATGTTAGTTGTTCAAGATTTGACTTTTTGTCTTCTTCTTTTGCTTGAGTTATTAAGCAGATTTTAATTAGCATAACAATTAACAGTTCCACGCACCTTAATTTAACGTCATTATGTACTTAGATCATGTTTAACAAATAGAGGTTTGACAAGATTTTAGCAAATTGGACTCTATATAGAGGTTTGACAAGATTTTAGCAAATAGGCTTGCAAAATTAGTATCAGCTATTTTTACCAAACACATTTTTTCAAATCAACCAATCAAATATGCTAGTCAAATCTGTTAATATAATTCACTGTTAATTAAAATAGTTAATATAATCCGCTATTAGCTAATTGCAAAATAAGACCTTAATCTAATTAAGATTAGCCTAGTGTGTTGCGTGTCACTAGTCATCAAACTAAGAGAAATGCTATTTACACTCTCACCTTGAGAGTGCAAATTGCACTCTCAACCTTAGAAGGTGACACATGGATTTGGTAATAAATTATTTAAGTTTTTCATTTTCTTTTTTCTTAACTTTGTGAGAGAAGAGGGGTGCAAGTACAAATTGCACTCTCAAGTGAAGTGTAGGTAGGCAATATAGCACTAGTATTCTAGTGTAAGTGTAAGTTTGGGTAAGAAGTTGTGAAGGAACCCACTTAACTTAGAGTTAAAGTTAGATAGTTAGAAGTTCAATTAATAGTGACCGATTAATACGCCCTTACACGCGAATGCCCTATGTGGTTTGAAGCGTAGTCACGAATGCCCTATGTGGTTTTGAGTGTAGACCATGCTTCATATTTGCAATACCCTATTATAGGAGTAAGGGAGTGTCACCGTGTGTGTAAGGATTCGAACTTATGTATCTCATAATTTTTACTAGTATATGATCGAAAGAACTAACTCAACTAAAAGTTTAAACTAATAATGAGTGGAATTCTCAATAATTATATATCTCCTCGATCATAAAAGCTTCCAAGGGGGGATATAGAAGAATATACGAAGAGCGGTACTGTCCAGTGTGTGCGCACACAGCTAGGTCAAACCCAGACAAAATTGTAAGCAAGTTGAACTCCATATATAGTTTTGACTTGATTAATTAATTAGTAATTAGAAGCTCTTTTTTTTTTTTTTTTTTTGAGGGGAGTAATTAGAAGCTCTTAATAAATCCTCTGTAAACAGTGGAACCGACACTAAGAAAGTTCATAGTATGTAGGTGTCGTCAAAAGGTCCATCAACACAACACGTGCAAAGTGTTAATTGTACAGCTACAATTACCAATAGAGAGTTTTACTCGTTGTTTATGAATTTGTGGATCGAGAGAGAGAGAGAGAGAGAGAGAGAGTTGTAGTAATTATAATCACCCCCAAANATAAGGATCATATCGAAACTACTTCCTCCAGCTTCTCATGCTTATCTTGACATGATCAGCCCAGTCCTCGAGTATCTCCTACTACGCTACGTACTATCCTCTCAATCATCCAACACATCGCAATGAAATTTCCTAGTGATCCACGTACCAATTCATTAGTTGACTTTTAAGATTTCTTTAATTCCTTCTCATTACTAATTATATTATTGCTGTTAGTGTTAATCCATTCTCATTTTCTACAATTCATAAACAACTTTTTTTTTTCTAATACAAAAAGCTTATCTCATCAGCTAAGTATATAATACTTCCCTGGGGAAAACGGGTTAAAAGTTAAGAAATAAAATAATAGTATCAAAATATTAAATAGGATAATTTAAATAATCAAAATTACAATTTCTTTTATATCTAATTGATCTGAAAACATCCGATATTTTTAAGGAAAATTAGTTTTAAATAATCCAAACTATCTCCGTGTTGCAGC
The DNA here is from genome assembly GCA_030267885.1 of Mesembryanthemum crystallinum. Lineage (NCBI taxonomy): Eukaryota > Viridiplantae > Streptophyta > Magnoliopsida > Caryophyllales > Aizoaceae > Mesembryanthemum > Mesembryanthemum crystallinum. The sequence goes on along the minus strand of BSSO01002051.1, from coordinate 16,388 downwards.
AGCAAATAATCCGAACTTCACTATTTGTGCGTAATAATCTGAACTATCACTTTGATTGCAGTTGGTGCACCAGCCTTGACGATATCATCCTTTTTGTATCAAATTTCTCATGAAAAATGAAATTGGTAACATTAATTCAATCGGTTATCCCTTTGTTATGAGTTAAACATGAGGATTATCAAAGCAAATAATTAGCTGGAGGGCTAACGTCATCAAGGATGGTGCATGCATTGCTATCAAAGTAATAGTACAAATTATTACGCACCAATATTGAAGTTGAGATTATTTTCTGCAACTTGGAGATAGTTTGGATTATTCAAAATCAATTTTCCTATTTTTAATTAAATATCAAATCATAAATTATTGAATCCAAATACTTTTGAACAACACTAATGGTGTATTCATTACAATTGAAGCGAACTAAAGGATAAGATTTTTTGTTTGCTGACTAATTTATTTTATTTTACTTTTTGAAAAAAGATACGTATTAGAAAAACAAAAAAAAAAAAAAAAAAATTCTCACATTTCAAAAAGACCCTAAGAAAAGTTGGACTCTGGATATAGGTAGAAGAAGCAGGCCCAGAGCGTATGCCTTGGCGAAAACGCAAAAAATAGGATATGACCTTTAAAGGCCCAAACCTCGTAGGAGAAAGTTGGCCAAGTCCTTACCGGCCCTGTTCTCTCACAAAGACATTTCAATGGTGGCCCAACCTACGCTCAGAATCTCCCCCTTGTTATTTTCTGCGGGGTCCCAACCCAGGCACCATAACCCAACCCAAAAGGGGGGGAGGAAAAAAAAAAAAACATTTCCGATTTGCTACACCATTCATCCAAATTTAGGGTGTGTTTATTTCAACTAAAATGCTGGCATGAACTAAATGAAGTATAATATGTGAGGAAAAAAAAGTTAGTTGAAAAACGTATTGTACAACTGAACTAAATATTGCGTAGTAAGTTGAAATAAACACACCCTAAAATTTCATTCAACTTCAACGAGTCTAGATAGCGAGAAATTATTAAGTTGCAGACTTGCAGAGGACTTCCAATAGCACCAAATCTATTCATTTTCCGTGATTTGCTTGCTCATTTCACCAATTTTTGTTAAGATTAGAGGAATAAGTCTCAATTACTCATGTCAATAAGTTACCACCCCAAAAAATAACCAAGCTAACCTCAATTGACTGTACCTATTAGATAGGTTAATCAATGTTTCTATTAATTATGCTAAATAAAGTGAACGTTTGGCCTTACTTCTTAAGGGGATGATTTTCTCCCCTTACTTCTTCCCATTTGAGATCTAAAAACACCCCTTAGGGCCAAGAAGCACAAGTTATAATTCCAAACTTGTGCTTTTTCGCCCCTAAAGGACTATTTTTAGCTTCTTAAGAACTCAAAATGGGAAGATGGAGGAAACAGTGGGGGTAAATTGTGAGGTAAATAGGGGGAAAATATCTTGAAATGTTAGACTAAACATGCTTTAATACCATTCCTTTCAACCACCAAAAAGAGTTCCTGGTGATTGTGTCTAGTAATTGTTCTAGTATGTCAAGCTTCTCCTTATTAAAATAAAAATCACTTTCATACGGCTGGTGAAAGAGGCCACATGGCTATGAGAAACATCACATTTTCAACATTTATCCTCTTTATTACAGTGTAGAGAAATCATAACGGCCTTTAATAAAGTCTTCAACATATGTTAGGAAAGCATAAGCTTACCTCCCCTTTAATCAAGGAGGCTACACCACAACATTTTTCTGTAAGCCCCATGTATGTCAATATATGATCCTTCTAAAAAGCACAACGATGAATAGACATTGTCCCCTCAACCTCACAGTTGGAGAACAATACTGGTAATCATGGATCATCTTTTAATTCCTTGATTGACAAATAAACTTCAATTGTCACGTATAAGAGTGTGCCACTGTCAACTTAGGTTGAAATTAAAGTCTTATGCTAGTTAGGCCAAAGACAGGGGATCTATAAATAACATGCAAAAAATACTGAAAACGACATTTATTCCTCAATTATATACGTATGGGCATATGATATGGCCAATAGAAGGCCGCAATCTGCGGCCAGTTGAGATGAACAACCCAAATCTGACTGACTAACTAAGCGTTAATATATCAACTCGTCAAATATTTAGAAGATGACAAGAATCATACTGTAGTATTATTTGCCAAATCTAATGTTATAAAATACCTCAAGTTGGTACCAGAATTATCAAACTTAAGCGTTACATATCAACATATGCCTTCATGATTTGATTCGTTACCTCGAAAATTACATAAAGAACAGGGCCCTTTGATACTTTTTTTCTTTTTGTCCAGTTTCTTTGTCCTTTATCGATGAATGTGATGAGGAATCCTAATGAAATACGTCAGTTGGATATGGTAGCAGCTGAATGTCTTTCAGTAGGGAATTAGATTTTCGCTTCCCACAGCATCTTAGGCTACTCATACATTGCAATCCAGGGCCTTTAAGTGATAGTGAAGCAGTGAAAACTGAAAAGTGATGCTACTCAAAATATATGAGATCGACTCATTCGAGTTTTTACGCTATGCTAATCATAGATAAAAAAGAATAAATGTGAAGGTTGATTTGTCAACTGGTTATGAGTAAAAAGTTCTTAAATTGTTAAAGACGAGGACTATATGGTGAATCTAAATAACCCAATCAGTCGATCACTTGACCGTCTATGTTTGAGATAAAATTGTATGCAATTTTTTACCTCTCAACATCGTGTCTGAACTGGGGTTGTTTTTGTTTAAGCAAGATCCTCCTTCCAACTTTGGGTTAGAGTAGATTCACTCAATATACAGCCAAACAAACAAGCTAAGTAACACCAAAATATGCAGAACACAAACAGAAAACTTCCATTGCTGCAAGACAAGCAAGACCTTTCTACAGATGTGCCTGATTAAGCAAGAAAGTTAAAGACCACATATTGAGCTAAAATACAAAGATCTTTCAACGACCTTTGTACTCAACAAATTCACACATACTACTGTATTAGACAAGGACACTAAAAACACTGGTAACTAAGGAAAAGAAAACAATTATTTATGGACTTTCGACATCTTTGCCAATTCTATGCCTAGCTGCAAAGCGATTAACCAAAGCCAGAGCATTACTAGTAACTTGGGCAACGTTAGTGACCCTCATCCTAATAGCAGCCTTCATCTTGCCATTCATAGCATGCTCAGAAAACCCATCAACACAAGTATTCTCATTAGTCAAAGCAGCACTAACCCAAGTCTGGACATTACTCATGTGCCACTCGAAATCTTGGCCGTTGATCCGTCTCATATGGCCGATCTCCTTGATCGAACGGCTAAGCTGGTCCACACTATTACCCATGGTGTTAATACAGTCCTTGATAGCAGCATACTCTCTATGCTTAATCCCTCTGGCTTTACTTAATTTGGACACAAACTGGGCAGCTGATCTAGCCCTTGCAAGGCTTACGGCTAGGGCGGTGACGGCCAGTTGGCGCTCGCTTCGCTGAATCTTGTTGGCATAGCCTGAGAGGGTCTGGTAGCAAAGAGCCGGGTAACTGGTAGCACGACATGAGGCCAGGATGAAGTTTGTGGAAGATTTGGAGTGCTTGGGAATTGGAGGGTTTGCTGTGGTTGTGGAAATGGTGGAGAGGAGGCAGAAAAGGAAGACAAGGAGAGAGACTAGTGGTGCTCCCATTTTGGCCTAAGAGGAGAGTAATTGAGGTGGGGAACTTTGAGGTACGTTTTGGTTTTGTGGAGTGTGTTTTGAGGAGTTTTATACTATGATAGGGTGTCAAAATCCAAAAATTTATATGAGTCGGCTTGTATAAGACCTACTATCAAGAGCAATTTTCTCTGCTCCACTACTACTTTTGTAAAGAAGTACCACTTTCTCTTATCCAGTACCACTTTTCAACGCCCCGTATCATGCTCACTCCAAATACCATTTTTCTAAATCAGTACCACTTTCGTAATAGAAATACCACTTTGTTCTCCTACATTACCACTTTTCTATGTATGAGGTCCACTAGTAGTATCACTTTTCTCTCTCCTAGTAGCACTTTTGCAATAGCTTTTACAAATTCTTTTTTCCTAATACCACTTACCTCGTAGATAAGATTGCCTCCTACAATTCCAACCGGCATAAAAAAAGGTTGATTTGTGTCTAATAGTTTGGTTTTGTTCCTACCTTGTTCTGAGAGTGTGAGAGCATTGGCATGAGCCTTGTTTGTTTGTGTCTAATACTTTAAAATTATTTGTGTCATTCATTTCCTCTCATGATTATCTTTTTTTCCCCTTTACCCTACACCACCAAGTCCACCATCCAACTCTCCTAGGGGCGGACATTACTACCCTAACACCAAGACCTACTCCTCCTCCTCCTCCAACGCTCCTAGTGGTGGCGGTTGTCGATGCCCATTCTCACCGCCAAAATCTACTAGCAGCGGTGACTCTGGTCCTCTGGTGGATCGTAGCACATCTTCTTTTCCATGAAAGAGTTCTAGATTTCTATCTGTTGTCGGAGGTATAATACTCTACTCATCTACTGACATTTTTTTTCTTTCTTTGGAGTGCCTACTGATACTCGCATTTAATTATAACGATTCATGTACGAGTGGTACTCTTACCATTCCTAGCAACTGGATATTAAATATATGGCATGATACATCGCTATAGCAGGGACAAAAATCAAATTATTTGACAGCCCCATGGCCATGGCTCAACCTCTTAGACTCTTAACACACTTGAATACTACTCAAAATGTCCCAAATAAGCTCCGAACAAATTCGAGACCGTACTATGTTATCCCAATCCGATATAAACTTCACTATGTTCGTAATATGGCTGTCTAAAAACAGACAAAAGATTAAGACTAATCAAGGATTGATACAAAGCATTGAGGAAATTTAACTGATTTAGCCAAACAAAGCAGAACAAAAATTCAAGTAGAACAGTAACAAGTATGCCAAAACTATTATCGAGTTGACGTTTAACTATAACATCATATCATCATTCAATGGAGCAAGGAGAAACATGGAACTTGGCTGTATGTACAAACAGGGAGAAATTCCAAACATATACAGAGCAGTCAATAGGAAGCCAAGAACTAAGTAGCCATTAGTAGTTGTACTTGTATTTGATCTGTTATAGTATTTTGCTGTGTATTCACTGTGAACTTTAGTGTGCTTTCTACTGTCCTTTGAGTAAATAATTTGCGATTTCTCTCTCACGCTTCCTAAAAGGTGGAGGGGTCTTTCACCATGATGCGGGGTCATTCAAGCATACATGTTACTACGTCGGCACTGGCAGATATCAGTCTTGCGGACCAGGTATCACGGGCAAAGAAACATTAGACACTAATAAAGTTGACAAGGAAGACTAGGGTGTGAAGGCAAACATCCACCTCAAATGTCCACTTAATTCTGGATGGTTCTCAAGCACACACATAACTAGAAAGTAGGCATTACCCCATATGATCATTGCAACCAAATCCTCTGCCTAATTTCTTGCAAAATCAAACTACAGTTTTAAAGTTATCTTTAATCATGACTATACTACAAGATGATGACCAATATTCCACATTCTTTTTGAGTAAATTAACTAGCTATTGTATAACTTTAAGGTCGAAGATTATATACTTCAACCTTGAATTGTGAGATTGTCATATAATACGAGACAAAGGGAGTACTCGCCTAGTGTCTTGGTCGACATGCCTTATTCTCTATTTTGGGCAGTTAAAAGGAATGCATGTGGAAAATCTTTGACAAAGTTCTTCACTAACAACCGAAAGGTAAGTCTCCTATGTTTGGACTATTTGAATGAAAATACATTCAGTTTCTTTAAACACCAGCATTTCACTCCCAACTTATGATGCCTTCCTCATCTAAAGGCTTATTTTTACAAAAGCTATGATATGCTTGTGGAAAGAGTGAAACAGAGAGACAGTCACACATGATGCTGATAATTCACAAAGGAGTCTATGGTAGTTCCACATCAGTTTTTTTGAGGGGATGATATAGGGGTTAAATCAGCAAACTCTAACTGCAACTTTGAAGATGACACAAACAGAAACTGTGTCTGTGACTCCAGAATTCGCAAGAAGCTTCAGATTTCCATTCCCAGATGGTAAAAGTCGATGTTCAGACTGTATAATTAGTTAGCTTACTACTAGCACCTTGTAACAGAGGCACGCAGTATGGTCAACAGTGATATTGCATATTCCACGTAAATGACAACATGAACACTTTGAATTAACATTTCATCATTATTATCAAATTCTTTACACAAAATTTGGATTTACAGGACAATAGGCTCAGCAAGATTCACTAATTAAGATGACCCGGGGAGAGGGGGAGGGGGGAGAACAACGAAAAGAACCAATATTCATCTGAAAGCTAAACTGTTACGTATTTAAGAACTGCCATACGGACCTTCCCCATGTATTCCGCAGCTTCCTTCTGTGGAATGGATCAACATCAGCTCATGTTAGATAATCTTATGTAAGTAGGGGCTCTAAACCGGTGACAAGAATAGAAATTTGTTGAAGATTTCAAAATCGAATAAGTATCAAGGGAAAATATTCCAAGGTTTCATTTTCACCTTCATTAAAGAGCATATGGCGGAATATTCTATGTGAAAGATAAGGGTCAATGTATTGGTTTGGAGACTAAGATTTGAGTAGGCAATATGCAACCCTATTCTACAATAGCAATCAACAGCGCCATGAAACCTTACTTGTTAACTATTCCTTTTCAGGCATATTTTATGCTGATATTTGACGCTCTATGTTATTCTTCCAGGCTAGTTTGCTGTATAACACAGAAAACTTAATCTTCAATTTTCAAATTCTACATCAGTAAAGATGATACTATTCCTGTTCAGAAGCAACATTCTACCATTCTGAATTCTTCTCCAGTTGCATCTTCTATTCTTGTACTTGTGATAGATCTATTAGTTTGGCAAATCTTGAGAAGAAGCTCAATGGTTTCAAACTTTTATGAGAGGAACACTTCAGGCTCTAGAAGCAGAGATTCTATAGCAAATGTAGTAGTGGTGTGATGAATCAGCAACTCGGCATTTAGAAGATTCCCTCAGAAAAATGGTGTATGGTGTTCCGCCTTAGAAATTATTATTTTACGCGACAGGATGAGAGAATTAGGCTCCTTGTTGGCTTAGAATTGAATGAGTGAAACCAGTCCCTTTTACATACATAAGATTTTGAGTTAGTGACCCTCATCATAAATTGTGAACCAGTAAAACTCACAAGCACAGAAAATCAGGTTTTGATGAAAATCGAATTTCTAAACTAATGAATCTCAGAAAATCAGATAACTGAATTTGAAGAACAAATTGCCAAGCAATTCTCACCTGCTGGCTTTGGTGTGCACTTGCTATATTTTCATCGAGAAGCGCCAACAGAGATCTATTGATCTCGTTCTGCTCAACCATCTCAAGTAACTGCCCAATAAGCACAATGTCATATGGATCTCCAAGCTCAAATAAAAGATTTGCTGGCAAGAGTTTTAAAGATAGAATTGATCATAAGCACATACAGTTGCAGTTATATCCTTTGAAGTAAAGATTTTCATCAGACTCTGCTTAGCGTTAACAAGCTCATACTGCATCTTATCGTATGCTTCTGCAAAACAGCAAGGGGCACAGGTTGAAGTTTCTCAGCAATGAACCTTCAAACAAATCAACTTAGTAAACATGGAGAATAATGCACCTATTCCCTCTGAAAGGGCCTTCTGAAGCACTTCCAGCTCAATTATTCTGTCCTCCATTCCCTGGGGAAATAAATGAATATTTATATTTCATCCTTATGCAGCATAGTCATAGATGTGAAGTATACAAAAAAAAAAACATAGTTAGTTAGACACCTGAGTTTTTGCAACAGAAAATCGGAGCTGCCCCAGTTCAAATTGCAATTGTTTGAAAAATTCATCGTTCAATCTGGAGGTTCTGAAGAGTTAGGGTTGTTCTTTTCAACTGTATAGAACTGAACTGAAGTGAATACTTACTAAACTAATGAATAGTAGGATGTGAGAGAAAAAATAAGTTGTAGAACTGAATGAACTTGATCTCTAAGTGGACTGAATCAAACTAAAATCTCAACAGTGAAAAAAGAACAGGGCCTTACTACTTATCCATCAAATGAAATTCTATTCGCAGAGAATACCACATAACATCAACAAGATCCCAGTGTGGAATCCGTTGAGGGCAAGTATCCGGGTGGCCAATTATACATGGCATTATTCCTGACAAGTGACACACAAAGTTATTTACTTTACCATACATCCACAAAGAAAACAAGCTTAGGAATACGCCTACAAGGGTATGCCTCATTCAAAATACATTCCCACACTTCCCATAATAAGATTTGCTTGTCAAAGTTTAGCTACTTAACACTGTTCATGAGTTCATGAGAGTCTGCTCAAACAATTTTACTCGGACTCTTCATGTCACTAAGTACCCATGTCACATACTTGACACTATTGACATTAGATACTCCCTCCGTTCTATAAACAAGGTAACGCTTTGTAATCCGCAACATGTATGTGAGTTGCGGATTAGAAAGCGTCACCTTCTTTAGAGAACGGAGGGAGTACTTCATTTTAAGCCAAAAGCATGCAAAATTTCCAAAAATTGGCCGAGTCTGACATGGCACAAACACTCCAACTTCTAGCCTGAGTCCAATTAACATAGCCAATGGCCAAAACTAAATTCAGAGTCTCTTAAGAGGCAAATTCATCAAACATATTGTATGCACTACAAAATGTAACAACAAGTTCTATTAAGTCACAAGATTGAAACTTGCCTGGGTCTCAACCGAGCAATCTCGATTTCAATCTCCTGAGCCTCAGTATCAAGAAAATACTCAATCAGCTCTGTAGCTGTATCCGGAATAACCCGAGACTGAAATTCAAAACCCATCAAACACATCAACAAAAACAGAGATATACCCAATAAACCCTACTAAACCAAATCAAAATCCAGAACAAACCCAATTAAAGAAACCAACATGAGTATAAAATTGACCTGACGAAGAGCCTCACGACGCTCTTTCTCTTCCCTCAATTGGCGCTCATAGGCTTCTCTAGTGTCTCCATCTTGATCAAGCTTCTTCCTGAACTCGAGCCCTGATATGTGCCCTGTTTGGGGCGGTGTTTTGAATACTCCTTCCGGGTCCTTCAATTCCCATTACAGACAAAACAAAGATAACAAACATTAAAATTATTGAATTGATAGTTTCAGAAACTTTAAGATAGAGATAAAGAGAGAGAGGAATTACCCAAACGCAAGAAATTCTGGGGGTTGAATGGAATGTGGTGAAAGAGCGGGTGGAGGTGGAGGTAAAGGGGCGTAAGGTAGTAGCAATTCCGAAACTCAGAGCCGCCATTGATGGCCTTGTGATGAAGTGAATTGGAGCGAAGCTTAGCTTTGCCCTTCGTCAATAATATTTTGCTATCCACTTATCCGTTAGCTTTTGCAATCTTCTGATTTTTCTTCTCCTATTGCTTCGAAATTTTGACAGTTTCACTCTTGTGGATCACCATCATAAGTTACGGTTTACGAAATTACGAGTGTGATTTTACTAGTATAAGGATTATTTAAGGTGATTTTTCCTTTTAGCAATTTTAACGGGTTTCTACTTTTCTTGAATTAGCACAAAAGCCCATGGGCCATGACCCCACTTCCCAAACAATTGGGTTTTATGTTTTCATTGTTTTTTGGGCTCAACTTTTTTCTTGGGGGTGGGTGGGTTGGGGGTGGTAGACTGGTAGTGTATACTAGGAGATAGTAAGACTAATAAAAATTGAACCCTCAGCTTCATCAGTTCAGGTGTGAACTATGCAAACTCAATTGTCAATTTTAGTAATCTATGGCTGAAATCTCTCATGATAGCACATGTGTGTATGGGTTCGTTATGTTCTTAAACAGTAAATAAATTTTTAAGATCTTTGCCATTCATTATTAAAATTGATGGTTAACATTTTTCGTTCGCATAGTTTGCACCTAAATTTAGGTTGTACAATGGAGCGTGGCTTATTCTTCTTCTTAAAGTTGTTGTCAAAGTATAGAGGTCGTGAATATCACTTCATGCAATCATCCCAGGTATCTCGAGGGAGTATTCAGAAGTGCACCAAAGACATAGGGAAGGATAATAATTTGTTATGTTAGCAAAGAAATTGCACAGTGAAGTTGGAAAAACGGGAAGGAATAATAGATTGCATAATTTCCTCAACACGTTTTAGGATGGGAATGAGATATGAATATTGGATGGAATATACTCATATTCATAATAATTTATTTTTTTATTCAACTTATATTCATGAATTCAGGATATATGATGACAAGGAAAAACTATTCTTTTAATATATTGTCAACAATATCCATGTTTAATTTCAGGAGGAAGTAGTAACGAAGTAGATAAATACATATGCGTGGAACCATTTTTCTTTCTTTTTTTTTGGTTGAAATTATTTGTGGGTCATTCAGATAACTTTTAATTATATTTAAATTAATAACTTTAATTAATTTGACTAAGTAAATGGTAGATGCCATCACTCGTGACATTCTTTCCTTTGCTTTTAGAGTAACTACTCTGTATTCATGGATACAAACCCCCACCTTTGATTAAGGAGAAGCTTCGAAAGCCCGAAGTTCTTACATAGGGGGCACATTGTTAAGAAAAATAACACAAGTCATCTTTATTTTTATACCAATATATTTATACTTCTTTTGTCTTTTGTAAGCGTTAACAAACCATTTATGGTGTGGAGCTCTGAGGAAGAGTTGTGACGGTTCGTTATTTATTCCACTTTTGCCCTTAAATGTATTATAATGTGAGTGCATAATTTTTTTATTGTACTATAATGTGAGTGGGTGAATTTTTTTTATTGTAAGATTGTAGAGAGTTGAGGGAAGGCTATATGGGTTAGATAGAGTATTAGCAGAGGGGTATATTGGTGAATTTTAAGAGTAAGAATTGGTTTGTTAAGGTTTATAAGAAACAAATATTAAAACGATTTGTTAAGATTTACAAGGAACGAATCGGGGAGTATCCAATAGCCCAACATAATTCTCACCATAACTCCATCCTAATATGAAAATTAAGATCATTTTGGTCCAATCCAGACTAATAACTTCACCTGGTATTTGTACGCGTGGGCCCAACTGATCTCAGCCACTTTGACTAACATCTAAATAATTGACCGAGACTACGATTTTCTACGTACGAAGCTGGTGCGTGGTTATATGGAGACTTTAGAGCACCATGCATTATCACAGGAACAATTCAACTCAAAATAAGCAAGAACCCAATTCAATTACGTACTTCTAAATTACTAATTTTCTCTAATTTGACTTCTTCCTTGTCCTGTTAAACAACCAGCAGTATTATTGTTATTATAAATTCCACCCTTATTGTACATACAGTTTCTAATAACTAGAATTGATGAGAAATATGGGAGTAGGAGGCAAAAACATGTACATGAAAGTGGTGTTGTCAATGGTGTTGGCAACGATGTGGTTGTCAATTTCATCATCAGCTCAACAGGACATGGCGCCAACGCCAGCGCCAACGCCATCACCGTTGCCGTCGCCGACATGCTGGGATAAGATCTCCACTTGCATGTTGGACCAGACATCAAGCATAATGAGGCTTAACAAGCCCCTTGATATGCAAAAAGTTCTGTGCTGCTCCCTCATTCAACAAATATCACATAATGATAAGCAATGCTTCTGCTATGCTTCCACTTTTGCTCATCAAAATCCCTCCGGCCCCGACTTAGTTACTCTCTTGACTACATGTAACGTCGCTGATTCTGTTGCTTCTCTCGACGCCTTCTGTTCAGGTAATTTAATTGATTCACGTCATATATATGAACTTGTTGTACTTCTCTTTAACTTTAACTTGCAACAAGGTTCATGCTGCATTAGGGCTGTAAAAAAAACCGAGCCGGCATTCATGTGTCCATATCGGCTCATTTATTAAACAATAGTTAAGTAATTTACTTATTAATATTCTTTCCGTATGTAATTTGCAGGTTCTGCTCCAAATCCTGCCCAAGCTCCAAGTCCAACAATGTAACTTTGTGATTAGAGTATGTGATGTAATAAATATTATTCTTTGTCTTTTGAATAAGTCCACTGTATGTATTGGCAGTTTCCATATTTTAGCATAACTGTGCACGTGTGTTTATTTTATAATAATGTTTATCTTGTAAAAAGTCTCCAGACGACGTATACTAAACTGCGTACTTCCCTCATTTTATTCTTTAATGAAAATATACAATTTATACTAGCTAGTTTCAATTTCTAACCTATATATGTTCGTGATTGGGCAAATCTAAAAATATAGAAATCCAATGACTAACATTCCCCGACCCTTTCGACTCTATACTAATCACTTTTGGTTAGACATACATGATCATTTTTCAATAAAAATGAACAACAAAGGTAATTCTAGCAATTACAAACAATGTAACTAATTAACTTCAGTGAGCACAAAGCGAACTATTCTTTCGCCTTTTACTGTACTATAGTTGGAGTGGTTATTTGGGTTTAAGGAGGACCTAGATTCAGTTGGTTGGTTTCATGACTATATTTATTTGTTGGACTAAAATATCCTCATTTAATTAACCAAAAAATATAACTATTTTTAATTAGCTATATTTGTTTTTGTTTTTTGTTTTTCATGATTTTCTCTCTTAGATTCTTTTGTTTTTTTTTAACAAACTTCAAGTCCTCAAAATAATGAAATATAGTTTCTGTAAATAATAATGTGATATTGATTAGGTTTTTTTTTTTCTTTTTTTTTCGGGAATGGGAATGTGACATGGATTAATTTTTAATTTTTAATTTTTTGTTTGAGAGAGAATGTGAAATGGATTAGTTATTACTCTGTTTTTTAAATTTTTAAATTAATTTGAATCATCTGCTCTTATGAGTTCATACCTTATGCCGATGAAATATTTCCTTCATTGACGCCAACATTCATGCGAGTCACGAGTTGAGAATTATCACTTCCAGCCAGGAAATTTGAAAAAAACATCAACAACTTCATAAAATAAGTATACATTTCTGGAATTAAAAAACAAGCAAAAACGGCCAGTTCATGAACTGCACGTTCTAAGCTCAAACCCATCGTCAATGAGCGCTATAAAAATACCTCCCATTTGCAGGGAACTAAACAGAAACATAGGAGCATAAACAGCACAAAACAGAGAAAAATAGTAAAAACCCCAAAAAATGAAGTTCTCGAGAGGATTTTTTTCCACGGTGGCTGTGTTGGTGGCAGTGGCGGTGATGTTGATGTCGGGTTCACCGGCATCAGCAGAACAACAGTTTCCAAACACCATGACTCCGCCAGCATGCGCGGCGGATTTCGTGAACTGCACCATGAACAACAAAATCAACGTGACTGAGATCATGGAAAACCCTGATACTCCCTACAAGAACAAATGCTGCACTTTTTTTGACGACATGGTCAATAATGACAAGGAGTGTGTGTGCACCAACTTTGTCCATCCCGCCAAGCAGTATAATTATACTACTATCACTGACAGTCTTTTTACTAGCTGCAACATTACCATCACCCCTGACAACTTGTGCAAAGGTACTCTATGTAACTAGATCGATATCATATACTACTATATCGATAAATATGTACTTACTAATTAATTCTAATGTGGATCATTTTTAACTGATGTTATAAGGACAATTTATTTGTTTGCAGATGTTAGTAGCAGTGGAAGTGGAAGCGGCAACGGGAGCAAGGGCAACGGTGCTGAGAGGATGACATGTGTTGGCTTGGTTTCTAGTGTAGTGCTCTTGATCTGGGCTATGGTGTCTTGATGGGAAATTTTGGGACTATTGGTTTTGGATGTTCGGCATCAAAAGTTTTTCTATGTATTTTTGCTTATCAAATTATTTGTTGATGACTTCATGAATTTGTATTGAGACAATTTTCATTATCCACGTTGTAAGCACCCAGCATGCTATCCCATGCCATCCCATGCCATCTGGCGTCGAATTATTGTTGATCAAGATGAGAATAATTTCAATAAATTAAATTGGTTTTTATTTGTTAACATTATTTTCTACTATTCCTGTAAAGTTTAACTCCATTATTCAATAATATTTAGAGGTGTTTGACTTAATAATAATGTTTTTTTTTTTTTTTAGTTTAAACAAAATAAGCCTACCCGTAAACTAAACAAATTAAAAGTATTATAGCCAATTAAACCTTGGCCTAAATTGTCATCATCTCAAGGCTTTCTTTAGCTTAATGTAGAACAATCCAATTTGATTTCGCTTTACAAGTATTTATAGGAGCAGTACATTATCTGCTATGCCCTTGATAACGTTTATACGCTAGTACCAATAAGATATTATATCGTTAAGGATATGTAACATAAATGGAGCAAATGAGAATAAGTGGTCGTTTGGTTTATTATAGGAAGTTAAAAACTTGAAATTCCTGAAAATTAAATTATACTATCTCCAAGAACTTGATCAACTTCCTGAAAAATGGCCAAAATTACAAGTGCTTCACCAAATGAAAAAAATTCTACAAGAAATCCCACTTACTTTAAAATATAGTAAAACTTTCTACCAAGTTACACTTCCTCCAATTTTATCCATCAAACAATTTTACTGTTTTAAAACTTCCAATAAAATACAAATTCAATATTATTTTTTTGAAAGCCAAACAACCACGAAGACGCTATTACCATTATTGCAAAACATGGTCCAACTATACATAGGACTTGATGACTCATATAAACCAAATTTTGTAGCCTTAACAGACAGCTAGAGTGCTAGACCACTCATGTACTAGTATACAAATACAACGTTAAAATATTATATAAATCTATTTAATTATTTGGCCAAATTCGGCACATTATAAAAGAGGTCAAATTACTCAAATATTCTTACTAGAGCCCTTTGAAGTATAAGATGTTAAGGAAATAAAATAGTGACATTGACATGAATTTAATGCACATAGTTTTTATTTGAACCATTTCTTCTATAGAGAAATTATTATAAAGGAATTATTATACTTATAATATTATTAGTTTCTATTTTACAAAACAAATTATTATTATTATTATTATTATTATTATTATTATTATTATTATTATTATTATTATAACTACATCATGAATCATTTAATAATTCCGCACTCTAATGACTAATGAGTTATATGGAGTACAGAGTATATGCAATTATATATAGTACTAGTATTTACTTCATCAACGCCAAAGTTCATGCGACTCACGAGTTGAGATTACCACTCCAGAATCCAGCTACGAACTTTAATTTGAAAAAGAAAACATCAACGACTTCACAAACAAGACATTTCTGGAATTAAACAAGAAGGGAAAAACCAGTTCATGCGTTGCACGTAGTAAGCACACTAACCCATCATCATATCATCCGCTAACAACGTAACAGAAAACATAATAGCAAGAACATACAAAAAAAAAAAAAAGAAAAAAAAAAAGAAACCGCAAATTATATATCGGGAAAAAAATGAGGAAGATGAGCGGATTTACTTCCACGGTGGCAGTGTTGGTGGCGGTGGCGGTGGCGGTGGCTTTGATTCTGATGTCGGGTTTGCCGGCATCAGCACAACTAGGAATACCTGACAAGTACATTCCGCCATGCGCAGTGGAGTTCGTGAACTGCACTATCAACTACAAACTCAACATGACTGAGGTCAAAGAAGACCCTGACGCTCTGTTCAAATGCTGCACTGTTTTTGCCGACTTGGTGAAGGATGATACGCAGTGTGTTTGCGAGACCTTTGTCGATCCTTTAAAGGAGGCTCAATATTCTTCTGTAACCAAGCGTGTTTTTTCTGTTTGTAACATTACCGTCACCCCTCACGAGTTGTGCAAAGGTATGTATTTCTCGATTCACTTATTGTATTTTTTTTTTTTTTTTTTTTTCAACCTATGTGACGGATTTAAGAATTTTAACATAGGGTTGTAAAATACTCACTTTATCCCTTAAAGATTGTCAAAATTTCTAAAAGAATAATGGGAGACAAAATAATAAATGATGTTCTTTTATTTTTTTACCATCATTATTTTTTTATAACAAAGGTTTTGAAATACGCCTACAATTAATGAAGTCTTTAACTTGCAAAAGATAGAGTACATGTACCATTTTTAATGTCATTTTTTTTAAATGTGTTGGATATGTATGTTTTAATTACCCCGAATTACCAAATTGGTCTTTTAAGTGAGCATCCTTGGACAGCTTGGTCTTTTAAAACTTAAGTGACTCAAGATGGGATAAAAAATGAACACTATTGGCACATTGAGCCTCAAAACCGGAATCTTAATTTTCATTGAATAAAAAATTATTTTTAAATCT
>BSSO01002050.1:0-20717 GCA_030267885.1 Mesembryanthemum crystallinum | reverse complement strand
CTGGACATACTTTTTCGCCTATTTTGCTTCACCTACTCGACCACACCTCTTACAACATCACTTAGCCCTTGACTACCTTTGAGATCAATTTCCCGAAACTCGAATTCGAGACATATCCGTTGAGTATGATTATGTGAATGACAACATTAATGTTATAGGTTTAAGTTCTGGCGCTTACCTAATTTTTTCAAAAGTTAACACAATAAAGATGGCTATTGAAATTACTACAAGTAGTAACCCCATACCAGGTTTTAATAGTTAAGTATGGAAGATGATTTATTGCTTGCATGTTAATGAGTTATGTTCAAGTGCCTATGATAATTGTTATAGGGTTTGACCTCCTATGATGATCGGTCCAAAACGATGTTGAATGAACAACAAAAGGATTTACACCCACCACCAGGCGGGGATCCGAGTTTTTCTTTTCGCATCTGTCCCCTTCCCTCTTTATTGTCCTCCTTTCTCTCACATTGAGCACAATTTGATATTCAAGCTTGGGCGAGGTGATTCTTCATGTCTATAGTGCATATAGCTAGTTCATTTGCATTTAGATTTAGTATTTTATTAGGTGCATTTTTATTTCTTTTCTAACATTTGTACATAGGTTAGTTTATACCGCATGCATTTAAAGAAAATCCAAAAAAAATAAAAAATTGACAAATCCCAATGAAAAACTAAATAAAAACGATAAGAGATGTGATCCTTCTATGAAGATCGAATTAGTTTTTATGAGTATGTTCAAGGATTGTGTCCAACTTGATTTCTTGTGCTAAACTTTCTTCTCTTGATCAGTGCATAGCATGACTGTGATTGCGGCCTTGCTTTTGGAGAATGCTTAGTTTGTTTCCGGTGCACATATGTCAAATTGAGTAAGAAAGCATGTTTACTCCTGAGCTATTGAGCCTAATAGACCATATATCAATTTGATCTCATTTTTCGCTCTTTTGGGCTCCCCCCATCTTGCCATTAGTCTTTAGAACTTGTTTTGGGAGGGAGTCTTAGACTTCCTCGGAGGGATTACTTTCCCTTCTCTCTCGAATCCGTACTTGATAGACTTGTGAATGAGGATGATTTAGACATTATTTTTTCTACCTACAATTAGCCAAATGAGCCTACCTAAGCATTGAATCCTTTTGTTAGCCCTTTTCAGCTTATGATTCATCTCTTTGCTTAACCTTCATTTCAAGCCTACTTGACTTGAAAAACCATATTTATCCTAATTCATAGGCTACTGGACTTGGTTGGTTTAGTTTGGTATTGAAGCATGATTTCTGTTATTTTTTGTTTTGAGCTCCAAGTTGTGGTTATGAGAGTTTTGGTTGAAATTCAAGTGTGAAAGAATAACCGAAAATAAAAAAAATAAAAAAAGATGTGAAAGAAAACAAAGAAAAAAATAATCAATAAAATGAGAAATTAGTTCAATTTTGTCCCTTTATTTAGTTAAGAGGTTGGGTTTCATAGATATGTGTTTTGGATGATGCTTATGTGTTTCTTAGGTCTAATATGTTCGTGCCCTAGCCCGATCAACTTGAGGGTCATGATAGTGTACGAATTTGATTAAAATTGTAGGACTGTAATATGTAATCTGTTACACTCTATAAATATAATATGTGAGACTCCCAGTTGGGGTGAGCAAATAACAATAATTACTCTCCCATGTTAGGTATCAGTAAGTAAATCAAGTTACTACATATAGTAAGTGTTTGATAACAAATTTTAGAAAAAGGCAATTTTAGAAAATTAGATAAATTGTTTCAAAGAAAAAGTAATATATTGCAAAATTCTATTTCTCAGAAATTTTATGGTAGGTAGATTAGCTAGTGTTAAGTAATTGCCTAATTTCCTTGTCCATCTCCGTAACATATGAAAAATGAGCTAACTCTTGCTTAATCAGGCTATTTAGGTTACTCCAGATTAGATTAATCTTTAACAGGCACTAATCTTGTTTAATTGAGTAATAAGATTTTTGGATTATTACAGATCGAACAACAACTGAGGAAATTTGTTAATTTGCCTTTATTGGAGTTGTTGTCAAAGCTTCACATAGTATGATTTTTTGTGACGTCAAGACTGTTATGAAGACAAGCAAGCTGTTGATGATTTGTTAATTAGAAAGGAAAAAAAAACTTAACACTAATAACTAAAAACTAGAACAACTGAAACAAACTGAATCTCAACAATAGGCTACATCACTATACACAGCCTACATGTTTTTAAACGTGACTATCAGTTAAGATATACTCACTCTCTACTAATGCAGTCACTGACACACCTTGAGGCCACAAGCTGAAATTATTAGAAAGAATCGTCTATAGAAAGGAGCGTCAGCTACAGGTTGCCCATTATAATACCCGTGTCTCCACCATATGAAGCAGCTGAGCTGATGCTGGACTTGGAATAGTTGACGTAGTAAAGCTCGGAGATTATGCCAGTGAAGACGATGAAAGCTGCACTAGCCGCGAAGACACCCTTTCTTAGAGTCTGGCAATAACTGGAGCTAAGGATATTCTTGTCGTTATGATAGGCATTCTTTACTGAACCCACCAGAAGACAAAACTCAGCAATCAAGAACAGCACCCTGAGTCATTGTAAAAAATGAACCAAAATTCAGATCAGGAAAGAAATTTATCTTGCTCTTACTCTCAACCAAAACAAGCTACGTATCGACTATATCTAACACAACTAGCTGTTTTGCTAGGTGAGAATGTAGAAGAGGGTAAGAAATCGGTAAAAAATTGTAAGTTGCTATGAAATGATAATAAACATGTTTTGCTAGCCATAGTTGAAAGCTTTGTACAGGTAACTTCTCAAAGTCGTTGTAGCTGAAGTTGAAATTAATCTGAGAAATCGTTTTGTAGCTGAGAGTTGATAAAACTAGGTGAAAGCTGAAAATTGTAGCTAAAATTGAAGCTAAAAGGCCAAACATCTTAGAGTCAATGCTTTAACCAGTAGATTACTTGTATACTGCCAGTCTAGTTAGAAGCTAGAATTATCAAAGTTGAACCACAGACACCATCAATCATCATCCATATAGTACCATATATTGAGTTGAAGAACATACCAGCAACTAATGAACAGCATAATAGCACAGGCCCTGGATCCACCAGGTCTAAGACCTCTGCCACAACACAGGCATCTGCTTGCCACCATTATAAGAAGCTGACTAGCCAAAAGGAGTACGAATGCACCCACACCCAAGCCTGTTGAGATATCTGAATCATATTGGCAATATGAATATGTTCCCCCATTGATAACTTTGGCCTGTCAGAATTGACAAACAATTAAGTTCAACCTTTTGGCAAGCAATTTATAAATCAGTCAGGTCAGACAAATGGACTTCGACGTTTTATTTTCAGCAGGGCCAGCTCACGTTGCAAGTTTGTTTATTACTTCCTTCTTTTTTTTTCTTTCTTTCTTTCTTTTTTTCTTTCTCTTTTTTTTTTTTTTGGTTGTTGTTTTCCAACTATCTCAATGCTTTCCGGTCACTGGGAAAGTGACATTGCACATAAATTGCATTTCAGGAGTACAAAAATATGAAACAAAATTCAATCATACAAATTCTTGGTAAAATTAAATTAAACTCTAAACAATGTCAATTCATAGTGATGTTGCCAATCGAACTGCACTGAATAATTGATAAAAGGGCAGAGATCTACATGAAAAGAGATTAAAACAAAGTAAGTCCATCAGAGCCTTATATGTTTACTGCACCAAAACCATATTGACGTTATCCTACAAGAAGTTTTACCAGCACCATTCTCTCCACCACCCCAGGCAAGAAAAAGGGAAAAAAAAATTGACCAGAGATAATAGATAATTACAGCTTGATTACTCACTGTCAACAAAATAATAATAACCATGTCGGTAAGAAACATGTACTTCATATCAAGCGAATTATTCAAATTTTCGAGAGTCAACTGCCACTATCTCCAATTAAGCATTATTTAAAAGGAAGGAAAAAATTGAAAGTTAACACAAACACCAAATGAGAAGGGCTGTGTCTATTGTTCTGGCTTTATCACAGGTTAAAACATTACCACAGCTACCACAGCTTCCTCCCAGTAGGGGCTTTTGAACTTGATTTATTAGCTACTCTCCTAAGACCTCAAACTCAAAGTAGGGGCTTTCTACTAGCTGTTCTCCCAAGATCTCAAGAAGAAAGCAATAGAAGTATACATACAAGACCTTAATAAAAAGCTTTTTGAAAAATACTCAACTTTGACTTTAACTAATAAGATTATTTGCAACTATGATTGATTTTACATCTTCACCTTTTTCTCAATATGAAATCTATAACACAGATTTGCTTATATCATATTTCGAAGGAGCATAAATAAATTCTCTATCTAACCTACTGCAAAGGTGCTACATCTATTAAGAATGGCTTATATTAGAGATACTTTCAAGTTTTCATACTTTACCTTTGCCTTTTAACTTTCCTCACTTAGAATAAGTGAGAGTGCATTCGAGTTTTTGGTCACTATTGAGGGTGCAGCTGTCATGTACAAACTTTTTTTTCCTCACTTTTTAATACCTTTATCAGCTATTCTTTTGAAAATCGGGGTTCATGCTACCCTCACTCTAACACGTAAGCCTGCCACTGCTTACCCTTTCCTTTTAACTTTCCTCACTTAGAATAAGTGAGGGTGAATTCAAAATTTTCAGTCAATATTGAGGGTGCAGCCGTCTTATACAAACTTTTTTTTTTCCTCACTTATTAATACCTTTCTCAGCAGTTCTTTTGAAAATCGGGGTTCATGAAACCCTCACTCTAACACGAGGTCCGCCACTGCATATATACTTAATACTCACATTTAGAGTTGATGAAATTTTGTAAGTGTATCCAGCTTCAGATGTGGATTTTGGGATTAGGGTTGACTAATTTGTGAAATTGACTAAAGGAACCAGAATGGATAAGCTTATAAGGACTATATATTCAAAATTCATTATGTGGCTCTACCAGAAACAACCTCTGTACTAGCTAGCAGTGAGATTGCATACATCTAGACCCCACCGCCAGTGGAGCACTTCCTAGGTTCTTGTTCTTGTTTTATTCAGATAGAAAACTGTTTGGACAAACAAATAGTTAGGCTTGGACAAAAACAATGATTACATTTGAGTTTGATGACTAATATGCAGCTAAAAAAAATGGGACCAAAAGTATAACCTTTCTGTCACTTTTGTGACAAAATGGGGCTAACTAGAGATGAACATCATCCTCCACCTAATTGCAAACTCCTTACTGAGATAATACATATTTGAGCACGACATACTAACCTCTAATAAAATAAAATAAAATAAATTTATGAGAATCACATCCCCGTTTTCAATCAAAGTCTAGCACCTCTTCAATGATTCTTCAAGTCATAGATTTCCTAAGTTCACACCGAACATGAAATAAGGGGTTTAGGTGTGATGTTTTAGGCATGTTTAGTTAAATATAGCTAAACGCGTCTAACTTGTTTGCTTAAATGTGTTAGGTATGTGTTAGATATGTGCATAGAGTTTCAACACAAAAGATGATATTTTCAACCTGTGTAATTAATTAGGTCATATTTAAATTGAGTTAACTTTTTTTTTTTTTTTGTTTTTTTTACAAATTGAGTTAACTTGAAATAACTAAGTTACGCATTAACATATCTAACTATTTAATAATTTTGAAATTATGCAATGGACATTAAATATAGGAAAAATATATTAAGGACATTTTATTTTTAGTTACAATTTATATGTTTATCTTATTATCTTGTTTTTTTTTTTTTAATTAATTACAACAACAAATACCGATAAACAGTTACTTAAAAGGCAAAGATTGGAATGATTACAATCCAGCAACATTAACTAGCTCGTCATGGAAGAAGATTTGTGAATGCAGAGATACTCTAGCTGAAGGGTATCAAAATGGTAAATGGCAGACATATCCCAAGGGTATATACACTATCAAGGATGGCTACAAATGGCTTCTCCCTACATCAGATAAGGTTGGGTGGGCAGTTTGCGTATGGAACAGCCGAACAGGTAAAACATTCTAAAACACAGCTTCATTGGCTGGTTGGCTGTTCAAAACAGACTGCAGACTAAGGTAAGATTGCACAAAATCCATGTTAGTGATGATGACTTATGTCCTCTGTGTCACATCTTTTCTTTGATTGTGAATACAGTAAAGGCTGCTGTATGATGATGAAAGATTTGAAATAAATCAAAGCCAACTCTCAGAATTTTGCTAGATCTGCACCTAGATCCAGAAAAGAAGCAGATTCAACAATTCAAAGATAGAAGTTTCCACTGACCTGCATTTTTGCCCTGATTTTACTCTGTTTGGCAGGTTAGAAATGAAGCCCTTTGGTTGAAAAAGGCTAAGCATCAGCAGGCGGTCAGGAAACAGCTCAAGCATCAAGTTTGTATTCGAATTTTAGGCTTCATTTTGTGTAAAGTCAAGTCTGCAGATGAAGATTGATATACAGACTTGTTTTAGATCTTCATTACACTAGCCCATGGTTTTAGATGAGGCCCTTCCGAGAAGGTACCCACTTGCTATGGTTGTTGTCATGTATTAGTTACGCTATGCCCCTCTGTAAATCTGTCAAAATTTCTCAGTTTTTTTGAGCATATATCTCTAATTACTTACCAAAAAAAGATAAAACAGTTTAAACAAGTTTGTGGCACATTATACCCATATAATAAACATATTAGATGTTTAGATCCAAGTTGACGAGTTTTAACCCACCTAAAAATCAAAAATGGGTAAAAATGGTTCGAACCAGTTAACAATGAAATGACTTATTTGACAACCCTACCTTCAAAGGAGTCTCTTACAAATCCATAAGTTCACATCCATCTGGCCTATAAGTTTGGAGGTACAAAATACTTCCTTGACTTGATGGGAAGCCCAAGTTATAGTAGATGTGGGCTCACAATGTGAGAGCTTACTAGTGAGATGAGGTAATGTAAGGAACGAATGACAGTGGATAGGATAAAGAGGGTAACATTAAAACCAGATAGATGAGACTAAGAGCTCTTTTTAATATAAGCATTGTAATTCATCCTTTTGATTTTGATATTAGTGGATTATAAGTAAAGGCCACGGGTTGGATCATGGTAATCTAACAAGTTCTTATTCTTTGATGTGCATGCATGATTATATTGCTTCTATGAAAGGAATTTATGCCCAATAACCGGCATTTGAACACACCTAATATGTATAGGGTAGATCTTGTTCATAAATTCTACACAACCAAGTGTTGGGATATCTAATGGGTAGACATATTTCTTCCATGGCCACCACTAATTAGTAAACAAAGAAGCATCATCAATTTGTTTGGGATCAAATTGTGTTTGCTTCAAACCTAAAGTTAAAGAAAAGAAAAAACATACTTATCAATTTGGTGGAATCAAATTGTCATTGGTTTCAACCAAACCTGATATGTAATTTACCTAAAATGGTCATAATTAGAAGATATGAATGCACATCATCTATTTCACTTAAATAAAGGTGTGAGTTAAAAGTTTCAATGGCTACCATATAGTGCGGACCATAGTAAAATTTCAAAGGGAAATTCAATTCCTTCAAGCATATCTTCTTCGACACATAATTCTTAGTCAAAATGCGAAAGCTTTGAAGAGAAGCTCACCCTGAATCACTAGGAATGCAGACAGATCAGAAGCAAAAGTACCCCACTAAAACATCCCTTGGTATAGAAACCAACAGCCAAAGCATAATACTCATAAACTACATAATTTTATTCTGAGAACATTCTGTCAGACCTCCAAAGTCCAAACTATTTCTATATAGTTGAATTACAAATAAATTTTGCTGTAACAAGTCTTGTACAGATTTTCATTCTCTCATTAGTGAAATCAATCTCTCAAGCAGAGACTTAACTTCATGTTTTATGTTCTATAGTTCAACTCAATCTTTCTCTCTAATTCTCACACATTAACAATCAATAAGAAGAACCCACATAAGCAAGAGGTCTACAATCAAATATACTCCAGAAAATTAGCTTTAACTTCAAAGAAGAAGGCAGTTCAGAGAATTTCCTCTCAAACCCAACAAAGACAGACAAGTTTTAGTAAAAATTAATCAAGAAACCCATATTTTGCAGAGACCCAAAAGAAGCAAAATGCACCAAAAATCACACAAATCTGAGAATGTTTGACCAGGAAAAAAAAAAAAAAAAAAAAGCAGATTTAGCATTTTTTTTTTGGGGTAATTAAAGAAATTAAGGGAAGGGGAAGTAAGAATTGAAGAACTTACAGTGCTTCTCCTCTGCTCGGCAGTAACAGCAAGAGCAAAAGCAATCAAATCAAGCACAAAAACAATCACCAAAATCAATGCTGAAGCCATGAAAAACCCTTTGAAGCTGCCCACTAAAATGAGATTCAATTCCAAGCTTTCTTTTATGGAAGAAAGAAAGAGCAAATGGAGAAGATCCAGAGAACTGAAGCAGGAATTTTTTGTTAGCAATTAATACAACTAAAGTAGCTGTAATGATACATACTGTCTCACTGATTCTGTGTTTGGTGTAAAATGACAATTGTTCAAGTTGTAATAAAGAAAGATGGTCGTATATTAAAGACTACAAGTACTTTCATTATTTTGCACCAAAAACGACTAGACCACTTTCAATTTTATTACGTAGTACTAGTTTTATTTTGCACCAAAAAAAGACCACTATTATCTGTTCTTGGTTTTTGCTTACATGATTGCCTATGATTATTTCTGGAGAGATTCTTCATTGACTATGTTTCTTCATTTTAGGTATTTTTTATGAAGATTTGTTATTGGAATATTAGAGGAATTAAAAAACCTCAAGCTCTTGGTGAGGCTAAATTTCTTGTTCGAATTCATAACCCGGATATTTTATTTATTACGGAAACACTTGTTAACGCTCGCAATTCAGAACGCCTTATCAAATTGTTAGGATTTCAACATTCGGTTTATGTTAATCCAGTTAATCATGCTGGTGGAATTTGGGCTCTTTGGAACAACTCTTCTGTGACTATCTCTTTAATTGATACTCTTCCTAGAATTATTTCTCTGAAAGTTATTAATAATAGTGATAATTCATCCTTTTTGGTTTCTGGGGTCTATGCCCCTGCACAATCATTGGATAAGGCTTCCTTTTGGAATCTTCTTTCTTCCATGAATAGTGAGGTTGAGACTCCTTGGTGCATTATTGGAGACTTGAATGAATTGATCGATAGTAGTGATAAGCTGGGAGGCTCCCCGGTGTTACCCTCTCACGGGTCGTTTCTCAATAATTTTTGTTCGTTACATAATTTTGAAAGCATTACTTCCTTAGGCAATAATTTTACCTGGAAAAAAGTCATCAATGACAATTTAATTATGGAAAAATTAGATAGAGCCTTGGCTTCCTCGGATTGGATTACTTCCTTGCCGGATAGTTCAGTTTCGCATGGTGCCTTCACTTGTTCTGATCATGCTCCAATTTGCTTATCTTTTAATAGTCATTGCGGAAAAAAAAGAAACCGTTCAGATTCCAGTCAGCTTGGTCTGCTCATAAAGATGCCCTGGAGATTATTCGGAAAAATTGGTCTCAACCTCTTGGTGGTTCTCGGATGTTTCAACTTACTAGAAAGTTAAAACTCATTAAGAAAGATTTTAAAACCTGGAACAAAGATAAATTTGGACATTTTCATAAAAAGCTCACTACCAATTATGACAAAATCCAAGCAGGGGAGGCTAGACTTTTGAATGAACCGAACAATAGAAATCTTTGGCTTATGCTTTATCGTCTTCAACTTCAAAGGGAAAAGCTTCTCCTATTTCAGCAAAATTATTGGAGTTCTTTTTATAAACAAAAATGGCTCCTTAATGCTGATAGAAACTCTTCCTTCTTTCAAAAGGTCCATAAGACTAAGAAAGCTAGAAGAGTAATTGACAAAGTTATGACTTCTGAGGGAATTTGGCTCCATGAGGAGGAAACCATTAAGGCTCACCTGACTAATGAATTTAAGAATCGTTTCAAATCTGCTAATTTGCCACTTACGGACCAAGATTTGCTTGACATTTTGGTTAGTATAACGGATGAGATGAATCAGTCTTTAATTGAAACTCCAACTCCATTGGAAATCAAGACTGCTATTTTTCAAATGAATCCCCATAAATCTCCCGGACCAGATGGGTTTGGTGCTCATTTCTTCCAATTTTACTGGAATATTATTGGGACTGATGTTTGTAAAAGTATTGAGGCCTTTTTCCATCATGGCAAACTTCTCTCTGAGCTTAACCATACTATGATTGCTCTTATTCCTAAGATTGACAATCCTGAAACTGCTAATCACTATCATCCTATTAGCCTTTGTAACTCACTTATGAAACTCATTTCTAAAATTCTTGTTAATAGGGTTCGGCCCCTTCTTGATGATTTAATTGACCCTTGCCAGGGTGCTTTTGTTCCTGGTAGATCCATCCATGATAATATTCTTCTCTCGCATGAGATTATGAATATTTTCAAAAATTCTCATAGTAAGAAAGGTTGGCTTGCATTTAAATTAGATATGGAAAAAGCTTATGATAGGATTGAGTGGCCATTTCTCTTTCGTGTTCTTAGTCGACTGGGCTTTCATGAGAAATGGATTGGTTGGGTGAAAGAGTGTGTTACAACGGTCTCATATTCCTTAGTTCTCAACGATGAAGTTTGTGAACCTTTTTCACCCACCCGGGGTCTTCGGCAAGGTGATCCGCTTTCACCTTATCTTTTTATCATTTGTATGGATGTCCTTGCCAAACGTATCATTGCTACAAGTAGCAATCGTAAGAATGGTATTGGTATCAAGCTCTGTCCTCGAGCACCTAACATCCCTTGTCTTTTCTTTGCGGATGACAGTCTTCTTTTTTGTCGGGTAGAGAGACGTGCTTGTCAAACGTTTCGAAAGATCCTTGATGATTTTTGTAAACAATCTGGCCAACTTATTAACTTTCATAAGTCTGTAGTAACCTTCTCTAAATGCACTCCTAACTCGGCTCGAGGCATGGTGGCCTCTGAATTCTCTTTTTCACATCATCATAATCTTGGTAAGTACTTAGGTTGCCCTGTCTTTAGTGGTCGAGTTTCTAAGCTTACTTTCCAGCCTATTGTAGATAAGGCTTCCCATCGAATGAGCCATTGGGCTGCAAATTCTCCTCTAGAGCCGGGAGGTCTGTCCTTATACAAGCTAATCTTGAGTCTCTTCCTTCTCATTCTATGCAATGTTTTGCACTTCCTAAGGCTACTTGCCACGAACTTGACCGAATTAATCGAAACTTCTTTTGGAAGAAATCCTCCTCGGATCCACCACCAGATGACAATAAAAGGTGCTTTTCTATGATTAGTTGGGATAAAATTTGTACCCCTAAGGTTTGCGGAGGAATTGGTCTTAGAAAAACTGAAATAGTCAATAAAGCTTTCATGGCTAAACTTGGGTGGCGGATTATTACCGAGGAGGATAATCTGTGGGTTAAAATCATGAAGGCTAAATACCTTCGTAATACGGACTTTTTTAGCTATAAGATTAAAGCTAATGATTCTTGGGCCTGGAAAACTATTATGAGGGCTAGGTATCTTTTACAGGAAGGTCTCCGATGGAAAGTAGGTAATGGGAAGTCTATTAGTTTTTGGAAAGATACTTGGAGTATGGATTCTTCTTTACTTAAAGCTACTAATGCTTCTATTGAGGATGTCCCGTTTCCTAACAGTAAAGTGTGTGAGTTCATCGTCAATAATCAATGGAATATCCAGAAACTTCAACTTTGCCTTCCCCCTGAGATGGTCCACATTGTTGCTGGCATTCCTATCCCTTTTCATGACATTGATGATGGTTTGTGTTGGGGTCTTACAGGAAATGGGATATTTTCGACCAAATCTGCTACTTGGCTTGGTCATGATGTTAAGAGAGATCGGTCTCTCAATGGAAATATGCATGGATATGGAAGCTTGATCTTAATCCAAAAATCAAATTCTTCCTTTGGCAACTTTTTCACAAGGCTCTTCCTCTTAGGGAGGTTCTCTCTAGACGAGGTATGGATATTGATACGCAATGCCCTTGTTGCACTAACTATGTTGAGACTTTTGATCATCTCTTTGTTGACTGCCAAATGGCTCGCTCTATGTGGATTAATGTTGTTAATACTAATTGGATATCTAAGTTACCTTCTGGTAACCTCTGGGAGTGGTTGCATCAACTAGTACTTGATTGTCCGTCGGACCCTGATATCATTAAATGTTGCTTTCTTCTGTGGAGTATTTGGAAAGAAAGGAATCTTAAAGTTTTTCAAGATATCGGTCGTAACCCAGTTAGCATCTTTGTGAGAGCCCGTAGTTTTTTTTAATGAATGGATCCATCGTATGAGACTGGATTCTCTATCCTTAGACACCCCCCCTCCCCTTCCCTCATCATCAAAATCTCATCGTGGCCCTATTACCATCGTTAAATGGAGTCCTCCCTCAGCTAGCTTCGTTAAGGTCAACTTTGATGGCTCCCTGTTCAATGGCAAGTCTACCGCTGGATTCGTTATTCGGGATCAAGATGGATCATTCCTTGCTGCTGGTACAGAGCCTCTATTTACTGATTCAATCCTTATTGCTGAAGCTACTGCTCTTAGGAACGGTATTAAGAAGGCACTGGATTTGGGATTTCGCAAGATTCATGTGGAAGGAGATAATCTTAATGTCATCCAAGCCATGAGGGGAGAAATCATTATTCCTTGGAAAATCCATTCGATCATTATCGATGCTCGTCGATTTTTGGCTACTTGCAACCCATGTATAGTCTCGCATATTTTTCGAGAAGGGAATCGAGCTGCTGACTGGATGGCTAGGCTTGGACATGAATCCCCTAATCCTGTATTTTGGACAGAATCTAGACATTGTGATCTTAATATCATCTTAAGTCATGATCTTCTAGGAGTTGGCCTCGAGAGGAGGGGCTCCTAGTCCTATTGTACTCTTCTTACCTCTTAAAAAAAAAAAAAAAAGTAACCAAAACAAAAATGTTTTTGCCTTTATATTGGCTCAAAAAAATATTTCATTTTTTCTTTTATTTTGATGTGAATGATCAACACTATAAACCACAACCCAATAAAAACGCACCAAAAAAAAAAAAAAAAAAGGCTCCTAGATAGCTTTGAGGATCCTTTGTCTCATTATATGCGTCATCTCATGCCCCACTCCTCTATGTATTATTTGACACATAAGCTTTTTTATATTTATTTATTTATTTATTTGTATCACGGAGAACCACCTTGAATGTAGAACTATTGATTGGCAAGAATTATTTATTGCCACTTCCTTTGTTGAATTTAGTCTGCATCTTTCATAGGTTCAAGATTTCAATGCACAAAAATATAGATATACACTAATATGAGAACTTTCCTTATAAAAAATATCTTTTTTGTTAAAACTTCCTTGTTGTTAGATATCTTAGCGGAAGTTGCCAATTTTTAGTGCAAGTGAATGAGAGAGCTCTGTTAGGGCTTTGTTCAATTTTCAACACCACACACATTCAATCAATATATGAGTATAGAAGCATAGATAACTAGATTACATGATTTGTACTTCATCAAAGACGACAATTTTCTTATGAACTCACTATGAATGTCAATATGTAAAAATTAGTTATTTCAAAATAAAAGCAGTTAAACTTATTACCAATCAAAAAGGTGACTTTTCACTAACTCTATAAGATGCTATCAATCTATCATAATTACAATAGAAAGCAAGCACTCATAAGTGGCCTACTGTAGCAGGAACTGATCATGAGATGCTTTTCATAACAGAGCAAAAGAAGTGACAAAGTGCTCAATTCAAGTTAACAAATATTCATTTTCAGTTTTAAAATATGAAGATCATGAAATTCTTAAATCACTCAAAGTAAGTTTACAATATTGAACCAATTGAGTAAAAACGTCGAAAGGGATGGAAAAAAAATAAAAAATAAAGTAAATCGACCTTGTCTACCTGGCTGCAGCAGACATGCTATGAATCAAGATATGATATCTGATTGCATCTCAAAAGAAAAGGATAGAAATTATCAAGATTATACTTAAATAAATGATTTTTTGTGAACCACTACCTTTTATAACACTGATTTCGTGAATAGATACCTTTTAAAAAAAATTTGCGAAACACTTCCTTATATGACTGTTCCGTTTGCAGGGCACTACCAAATGGGATTTTCCGGCCAAATTCTATTTTTTTGACCAATTTGCCCTCGTGTACCATTCATCCTGATGTAGACATTGTGCCTATTCAATAACAAACTAAAACCAATTCCATAAATGACCCCAAAAAGATCCCAATTTCTACCCTAATTGCTGAAAAATTCAAACCCTAAAACCCACAATTTGGAAGAAAAATTACCTTGATAGAGAAGATAGAAAAGACAGAAAATAAAGAAAAGAGGCAAGAGAGATAAGAGAGAAAACTTATCAGTTGGTGTTTCAGTGAGAGAGAATGGAGAACAAGGAGAAATCGAGAAATGAGGACAGCAAATCTTCAATCTCAGATTAACGAGGAAGTGGGGTGAATGAGGGAAAATTTTCAACAGAAATAAAGGAAAATGAGGGAGGGAAGATTAACCACGTTAATGGCACGAGGGCAAATCGGTCAAAAAAAATAGAATTTGGCCGAAAAATCCCATTTGGTATTGCCCTGCAAACAGAACAGTCATATAAGGGAGTGTTTCGCAATTTTTTTTTTAAAGGTATCTGTTCACAAAATCAGTGTTATAAAAGGTAGTGGTGTACACAAAAATCCTTTAAAAAGGAGCAAAAAAGCATAAACTCATTGCACCTAGTATAGAAGCGGTGGCCCCTTGAGCTGATGGCTGAAGCCTCATCCTCTACCCAATTGATCCACGGTTATACACCATACCTCCCATCTAAAACAGAGCATATGAAAGCCAAAAAAATATAAAAGAATAAAAAAAGAAGATGATAAAAGCACAAAGTTTGGAGACATGCATACCAAAGCTTGCAATGGTAGCAAGAGCAGAGCCTCACTCAAAGAATTAGGCTACGAGAATAGGAATGAGAGTAGTTGGAGTCTTCAATAAAAATGGGTTGATAACGGCAGCAGTCAAAATAAGGGTTCACTTGTTTTGGGAGGAAATTATCTCATTTTCAAAATTATTTATCCGTAATGTTTGACAATATTTCGAAATCAATTCAGAATACTCTAGAACAATAAAATCTTTATTGTATAAAACTATTCAAATATTACACCTTTCATAAGTTGATATGTGAATAAGTTGGCAGTATGGAACATAAGGGGGATGAATGCCCCAAATAAACAGAGAAATGTTAAACTCTTTTGTAATGAACACAAAATAGGCCTTTGTGGGCTTGTGGAAACAAAAATCAAAAAATAGTTAGAGCTGCTAATATCGTTTGTTCTCAATGACAATACTACATGAACCATGCATCTCACCTTAATGGAAGGATACTCATTATGTGGAGACAACAGTATTATGATGTTAAAATCGTCTTTGAAGAAGCTCAGATTGTTCGCTGTCATATCACACACCTCAGTAGCAATAAGAAGTTTTATGGCTCATTTGTATATGGGTTTAATGGTGTTACAGAGAGAATGGCTTTATGGACAAAGATTGAGCAGATAGCCATCAACATGAATGACCCTTGGCTCATTCTTGGTGACTTCAACATCCTTCTCGGTCCAGATGATAGAGAGGGAGGAGATACAATTGTGCAAAGTGACTACATGGACTTCAAGCAGTGTATGATCAATTGTGCTTTACGCGATATTCCTTGGAGAGGCAATAGATTCACATGGACCAACAAGAAAATGGCAAGAGAAAGAACATACTCTAAGTTGGACAGAGTAATGAGTAATGAAGCCTGGATGGACACCTTCAACAACACTGATGTCAATTTCTTAAATGAAGACACATCTGATCACACTCCAGCTCTTATTCAATTTTTGCCTATAAAAGGCTTTGTTAGACCTTTCAAATACTATAATATGTGCGCTAATGCTTCTAATTTTCAGGAAATTGTAAAGAATGATTGGAGTATAAATGTAGAGGGTTCTTGTATGAAGAAAGTAAATGTGAAAATGAAAACCCTCAAAAGAAGTCTATTGAAGCTCAACAAGCAGCAATTCAGCAACATTGAGTTACAAGCTCCAGAAGCACATGAGAAGCTCCTCAATGCACATCAGCTTATGCATGAGCAACCTGATGATATATAGTACCAGATCAATGAAAGAGAGGCAACCAGAGAGTACTTATGAGAAGTCTTGTGCTCTAAACTCCTACCAGAGATAAAAATCCAATGCCACATGGATCTAGGAGGGGAACCAAAATACTAGATACTTTCATTCTTTTATAAGGAGCATAAGCACACCTAGCAAAATAAATGCCATACAAAATGATCATGGGGAATGGATTCATGAGGAAGAGGGGATCAACCAACAATTCCTACAATTTTATGAGGGATGCTTGGCCATGACACAAGCAATAGATAGAAGGCAAGCACTGTTATAATGCAACAGGGACCAAGGATCAATACAAGACAGGAGATGGAGCTTATTAGACCATTTTCCAAAGAAGAAGTCAAGAAAGTAATGTTTGTTATCCGAGAAACCAAGAGCCTTTGTCTAGATGGATTTAGAAGTGGGTTTTTCCAAAAAGCATGGGGCAATGTGGAAGGAAACTACAGAAGCAATCCTTGAGTTTTTCGTTAGTGGAAGAATGCCAACATCACTTAATAGCACTGTTATTTCACTCATTCTAAAAGTGGATAACCTAAAGCAAGTGACTATAGACCCATAGCATGTTGCAACACACTATACAAATGCATATGCAAGCTTATATGTTCAAGACTAGCAGAGATGCTTCCTACAATTATCAGCAACAATCAGGGTGCTTTTGTGAAAGGAAGGTCAATCATACACAACATACTCATAAGTTAGGACCTAATAAGGCTCTATAACAGGAAGACCAATGTTTCTCCAAGGTCTCTACTCAAAGTGGACCTTAGGAAAACCTATGGCACTGTTCATTGGCCATTCATTGAGGAGCTGTTCAAGGGTATGGGTTTCCCTTCTAAGTTTTGTAGCTGGGTAATGAAATGTGTAACTACAACCAGTTTCACAATTTCTCTAAATGGTGAACACAAGGGGTTCTTTAGAGGAGGCAGAGGACTTAGACATGGTGACCCCATGTCCCCTCTACTCTTTGTTATGGTGATGGAATATTTGACTATGACCTTCAGTCTCATGAGCAAACTTCCAGACTTTAGGTTCCATCCTCTTTGCAAAGATATTGTCTTGGTAAAATCCGAGCTTTGCTGATGATCTAATGGTTGTTTGCAAGGCACACCCCCCTCTGTTAGAAGAATCATGCAAGCTTTTAATCATTTTACAGTGGTGTCTGGGCTTGCAGCAAATCAGGTGAAGTCAAATATATATGTAAATGGTGTGGATACAAGAGTGAAGCAAGAAATCATTAACATTACAGGCTTCCCCATGGGTAAATTCTCAATGAGATACCTTGCATGCCCCTCTCTCCTACTAGGTGGTCAAATGCTGAATGCCAAAAGTTGGTTGATAAAATAACTGCTAGAATCACCTCATGGAGCACCAGACACTTATCTTACAATGGCAAGGTACAGCTTATAAACTCTGTTCTAGTGACCCTACATAGCTACTAGGCTTCCATTTTCCTACTTCCCCAAAGTATTATAAAGAAGATTGAGCATATTTGTAGAGCATTCTTGTGGGGTAGCAATGAGCTTCATCAAAAAATACCGATCCATTAGTTAGTTGAGACCTAATCGGTAACCTAAAGAGGAATGGAGGTTTCAACTGCAAAGACTGCAGAGCATAGAACAAGGCTGCCATGGGTAAACTGCTATGGGCATTAGCTTTGAAGGAAGACAACCTATGGGTCAGATGGATTGATAAAATTTATATGAAAGGGAGAAGTGTGTGGGACTTGCAGCTCCCTCAAGACTGCAGTTGGCATATACGAAAGCTAATGAACCTCAGAAATGAATTATATCAGCCTGAATGGAGCACAAAAGAGATACACAATTGTTGGTGGTTACAAGCTGCTAAAGGGGGAGAAAGAGAAAATGCCTATTACAGTGAGTGTCTGGGACAGAGCTAATGTGCCTAGGCATTCCTTTATTTTCTGGCTTGTTTTACACAAGAGAATTCTCACAAAAGATAGGTTAAGGAACACATATGGAATTCAAACTAATTCCAAATGTGTCATATGTGATGACAAGGATGAAACTGCAGAGCATTTGCTCTTCCGATGTGCTTGGGCAAAGAGCTGCTGCAAAAGATCAGATAATGGAATGGGTTTGCCATACCAGAATGCACTGTTGTATAACATTGGAAAGTTTGGTCCCTCAAAAAGAGAAGCTATGGAAGGATCAAGAGACAAGCTACTCATGCATGTGTGGCTGCAGCCTTATACCACACATGGATGGGGAAAAAAAAAAAAAAGAAGAATTTTCAGAAATTAAAGGAGAGAGGCTGAAGGGGTGCTCAAGCAATTACAATGGGAAATGAAGTAAAGAATGCTCTACTGCAAACCCAGGAAGATGAGTAGGAATGACTTAAACTTTGTTAGTCAGTACATGTAATCAACTTAGTTTATATGAGGCTTGAATGTATGATCGGATACCATTCCTAGAAGGGCTGGTCCTTAATCTTCATTCTCCCTTAGTGTGTATCTGACTTTGTCTTTTGGTAATAAAATCATTTGATTTCATACCCAAAAAAAAAAAAAAAAAAAAATTGATACGTGAAATATTTGCTAGTTATTATTTATCATTGATTAAGTAAAGATTTCCATAATTAATTTCAATTTTGAATTTTGTGAGAGGGATTTGGGTGTGATGTAATGTTGTGTGGGTATTTAGCAAATCGAGTCCTCTCATCACTCTAACCACATTGTTTGAATATATAGTATAGATTTTGCAGGATAAAAAACCACTTTCATTTGCACTTAGCCGCCTATCGTGATTTGATGGCCGGTTCAACGTGTTTTTCACATGTGATGATGGCCAATGTGATCCTTCGCTTGGTTTCTCGATTTTGTGCCACGATCTACGAAGCTACACCAGCTAGTTGAACCAAAAATAATACTCTCTCTGTCCAGAATTGACCTTCCTTAAACGAAAATTTAGAGTCAAAGTTCATAATTTTTGACCATTAACCATTCAA
This sequence comes from Mesembryanthemum crystallinum, assembly GCA_030267885.1. Taxonomy (NCBI): domain Eukaryota; kingdom Viridiplantae; phylum Streptophyta; class Magnoliopsida; order Caryophyllales; family Aizoaceae; genus Mesembryanthemum; species Mesembryanthemum crystallinum. The sequence goes on along the minus strand of BSSO01002050.1, from coordinate 1,518 downwards.
TATATATGATGAATAAAATTGTATAAATATATTTGTTGGATTCATCTTAAAGAGTAGTTTCAAAAGCAATTACTCGTACAATTTTCGCTATTATATTGCATAAACTATCACATTTTTTTTTTTGAAGAATGCGAAAAGTCAAAATAGGAAGGTCAATTGTGGATTGAGGGAGTACGACAATTCATAACACCCATACATAAAGTGTATTCATGTATCAATATAGATCTGTTAAACGGGTTCGGTTCGATTCGGATTCGGTCACTTTGGATTCATATTATTTCCAGATTGGGTCGTTTTCGGGTTCGGTTCAAATATAATTAACTCTAACCCAGAGATGTCGGGTTAGAGTCGACCCACCAAGTCAACAACGTCAATTAATTTTTTTTTCCTTTGTCAAATTATGTACAAAAATATCCCGACAATGAATTGTTATGCAAAGNGTGACTTTTCGCAATTGCTAAAAATAATCCCTAAAGTGAAAAAAGTAGTCCATGAGTTAAGTCGTCAAATGGTATATATATTGAAGTTGGGAACATATACACTTTTAAGTCAAATTGTTTGTGAATATACCATTGGGTTATTTTTGGTTTTTGGCTTGAAAGCTAGTGGTGTTGATAACGTGTTCTGAGCTCAAAGAAATTATGGAAGTAGAATAGGAGGAATCGATGTACGGGTATTGTATTGATCGATGGGTGCAAGATTTACAATTACGTTTGATGTGTGTTTGTACTACGTCAATACACTATATTGGACGGGAGTGGTGATCCCGCAAAGTCGGGAAACCATTCACTCATTGACTTTGCCACCCCCTTATCTCCTACAATAATAATAATAAGAAGAAGAAGAAAAATTGGGTTTAATCACCTTTAATAATCGGGTGAGAACCACCTTTGTTAATTTTTTTTTTAAAATAACCACCTAAACTGTTACACTTCATAGAATATAGCCAACTGGACATTTTTTCTTCCCATTTTGCCCTTACCTAATTTGTTTCCCATTTGATATAAAATAAAAAATAAAAATCAAACACTCTTTCAGTCTGCTAGGTTGAGGTTGGTTATGGGGAGGGGGGAAATGAAAAATTATTTTGATATTATTTATTATTTTTAAATAAAATTGTAAAAAAATTTAGGTAAGGGAAAATTGGGAAGAAAAAATATTTTTTCTCACGGATTCCGACAACAGGTGGCTATAATCAATGAATTGTAACATTTAAGGTGGTTATTTAAAAAAAGTTATAACAAAGGTGGTTCTTTTTAAATACCCTATTATTAAAGGTGATTAAACCCAATTTTTTTCTAATAATAATAATAATAATAATAATAATAATAATAATATGGAAATTAAGTTCTATTTAAGTTCAATTTCAGTTCAGCTGTGTTCAATCGCAATAATTTCCGTTCGGTTAGTTCAGTTTAGTTTCAGTTCAACATAACATGTCCTAAGTTAATTAATATCATAAACACTATTTTATGTCATAGTTATCTTTTAAATACATCACCATCTCTCTCTCTCTCT
>BSSO01002049.1:0-20730 GCA_030267885.1 Mesembryanthemum crystallinum | reverse complement strand
TTATTGTATTTTTTAGATAGTGGAGGGGTAATTTAGGGATGATATGGGGGATTATTTGGTTTGGAAAGGTAATGATGGGACAAAAATTTTGATGGTTTGGAAACGTAATAGTGGGACGGAGGGAGTACATGTTACTAGCTCCTAATAAATAACAATGTGCAAGATCAAGGAAGCAAGTAACACAACGACTTCAATAAATAAATAAAAGAAGTATATATGCTTAGAAACACATGGAGATCGAAGAATCTTATTGGCCTAACAGAAGAATATAGATTCAATATCATCTTGTAGGACTAGTATTTTGACAACCCAACCACGTCATTTGTTAGAAAAATGTAGTACAATGAATATCAATCTTCTTGAATAATGACAATTAAGCTTGTAATCGTGGTCTAGTTGACTAAATATCTTAGTTTAAGTTTGTTTATGGAGTTCTTTTATTATTGTAATAAGAAATAATCCTGATAATTTAATAGATGTCAATATATACATATATTTACTACCCTTTAATTATGTTAAAATTATATTTATATTTTTCCCTCTTAAATTTCAGACTTTTTGGACAAATTAAAGTTAATTATCAAGTAAAATGCTCTCTTTTAGAAGCAACCATCGTGATTGCTCAATTCCTTATCAAATTATGTCATTCTATGAATAGGATAGCAACTATTCTCGATATACTATCTCATTTAACATAGGAATTTCATACAAAAATTAGGTGAGTTGGGGTAGGGAGGTTGTGATGAAGTGATGGTAGTCATAGATTTTTTTGGACCGGGCATGGATTACTCCTTGGTACGGTCAAGGGTACCTCCCAATGCTCGTAAAACCTTTAATATTGATAGAATTATTTCGTGTTAATGATCCACATAAAACTTGTAACCTTGACTTGTTTACAAGTTATACCTTAGTTATTAGTTGCTCAAACATATTTTGAATAATTATAATATTAAGAAATGAGAAATTAGTTAGACTATATTTTGGTATGAGATTTTGCGTTTGAAATTACATATGCCAATGTATAAAAAATACATAACGAAGGAACTAGGTTTTTAAGCCTATCTGTATCAAGAAAATCCCCAAAATCTCCCTAATTAAAGTCTAGATTAAACTCAAGCATCAATCTATCAAGACTAAGAACAGTTTCGACTATTGATATATAAGTTCCCCCCCACCCCTTTTTTGATAGAAACTATTGACATATAAGTTAGATAGGTGACATCAATGTAGCTTTCTCATGTTCCCTAAGACATTTAATTTGAGATGTGACCAATATCCCCCAGATTTAATCATAAATTTTCATATCTCTACAATCGTCCTCATTCTATATAAATATACTTCTCATTCCAAATTTATTCCAAAATTTATTTAATTCAATCTAAATGAGAAAATTGTACAAAATATCTGATAATGAACAAGCTTATCAACTTAACGCACAAACACATATTCCTTAGCTATGTTTTGGTAAAATACACCTGTTCATCAACTTTAGTGTTCTTTTAACTTTTTAGCTATTTATTTATTTATTTATTTATTTATTTTCAGCAACCACATTATTATTTCTCAATTTTCGAGACTTGTTTTGAGAAGTTACCCATGATACAACATTCAATTCCAGATATATTTTCAAATAGTTTGTTTTAATCTAACTTATAAGATAATCATAAGTTAAATGACAAACATAACCCTTACTTAAAACTTAAAGTTGACTTAAAAAAAGGTTTATATAATCAAGATATTATATAATCTAGATAGAAATATAACTAAAACACTATCCATTTAAGGCTTTGTTCTCTTCAACTTATTTTTGTTGATATTTATTGTTGATTATTTATTTTTATTGATTTTCGTTGATTTTTGTTGATTTTACTGATTTTTGTTGATTTTCGTTGATTTTTGTTGATTCGTTAGATTCGGCAGAGAGCGACTTTGTTGATTTCTGTTGATTTTTGCTGATTTTTGTTGATTTTTGCTGATTTTTGTTGATTTTACTGATTTTTTTTTTACTGCTTTTTATTGATTTTTGCTGAAATCAACAAAAATCAACAAAAGTAAGCTGTAGAGAACAAGGCGCCTAAGTCTGGAAAAATTGCTGCACCGCACATCTCGCGACTAATTTCCTCCATTTTAGTTCAGGGCATGGATAACAAGGGAGTTTAGAAGAAACGTAATCCGTTTTTTTAAGTTTGGAAACATACTTTTTCGTGCACTAATGTATAAAATTCCATTTGTAATCCTAAAATCAAATTCTTTATATAATTATCATCAAATTAGGAAAACTAATTAGTCCTCTACTCCTTATTTTCTAGATCACCATAAATCTCCTCTCTTTTTTTTCCCTATATAAAACATAGTAGTAGTAGATCAATATCCACAATCCAAAAATAAACTTAAATCCCCCTCCCTCCAAATTCCCCCACTCCCACACTAGTCCCCTTTTACTCCCACCCCTCACCTCCCCACTACAAACTCCCTTTACCATCTCTCCTCTCTCTCTCTCACACACACTTTCTCTCTCATCACTTCTCACACATTTTCTCTCTCCTCCATAACCACAAACCACCATAACCATAACCATAACCATAACCATGTTTGAAGAAGCTCTCTCTCTCCTCTCCATCTGGGCTTCCATGAACAGCTGGTTAACCCCTACTGTTCTCTTCCTCTTCCTCAATCTCATGATTGCCACCATCGCCTTCACCTCTGGCTTCACAACCACCTCTAAACCACCACCCCACCACCCTGACAACCACCAATTCCACCACCACAACCACCAATTCCACCACCAACAACAACAGCAACCACCACCACAAATCCAAACCCAACTCACCCGCAACCCCTCCGTCCTCCAACGCCTCAAATCCCTCAACTTCTACGCCTACATTCACAACCCCCAACCACCAGTCGCCGCCTCTCATTCGCCACCACTCGAACCGCAACAGCCACCACTCGAACTGGAAGAGCCAATCGAACATCAACCACCACCTCTGGAACCAGAATTTGAACCGGAGGTGGCGGTTTTTGAAGACGATGATGGCTCCGAGGGACCCACCATTGACGAAGTCTACCGTTTGTTCGTCCAAAAGGGCAACAACACACCCCACTACGGCCGCCAGAATTCCGACACAAAGCCTACCGCCGGCGAGATTCCGGCGAAGCTTCCGACGAAGATCAAGAAATCCGCTAGCCATAAGTCGGCTTTTGGACATTTCAAGGCGGTGCCGGAGACAAAGAAGATGGAACCCACGGTGGAGGATGCGGCGGCGGAGGGTGGCGGAGAGGTGGATGCTGCGGCGGATGATTTTATTAACAGATTTAAGCAGCAGTTGAAGATGCAGAGGCTGGATTCGATTGTGAGGTACAAGGATATGATTACTAGAGGCAGTGGCAAGTAAGGAATAATATTATTAATATTGATGATGATTATAGTAAGAATTTTCTTGGTTTTTGGGGTTTGGGAAAAAAAAAAATTGTGTTATAATTTTTGGGGTTTATTTTGAAGAAAATGTTGATTAAATTAGTGGGTTTAATTGGGGGGGGAAAAAAAAGGAGAGAGAAAAAAAAGGGTGATTAACATGATGGGGGGGTTTTGTAAAGTGGGTTTATGGAATTAGTGATGATGATGATGATGATGTTCTGAAGAGTGGGAAGATGTCATTAGCTGTAGACTTTACTAATTCTATGAGCCCTTTTTGGTATTTTTGAAGAAAAAAAGAGCTTGTTATATTATTGATTAATGGAAAAAAAATCAAGTTGGAATTAGTTTATTTTGGAGAAAAAAGAGTTATGTAATGTGGAGTATTATATTTTGAGTTTTTTTTTTTTTTTTTTTTGTTGGGTGATATTGATTACTTTGTGGTGCCAACTGCACCGACATGAAAAGAAGAGGAAGAAGAGATGGGAAAAGAGCAGGTTTTACACTGGGTTTGTTGCAGCTTTTTCTTGCAGCCCCTTTCTGTTCAGCAAAGGCCATTTTCAGTTTAAATACTACTACTAATTGTGGCAAAGTTGTTACTAATCATTACTCCCTCTTTCTCTAAAGAAGGTGACGTACATGTGAGTTGCGGATTACAAAGCGTCACCTTGTTTGTAGAACAGAGGGAGTATTAGTTTTCATCTTCAAATAATGAAATTACAATGGGTGGCAGTGGTGGCGGTGGTTGTATTTGCTAACTTCCTCCATGTTAATCTCAATCTAAAATACAAGCTAATCAATCTAGGGAGTCATTTGGCTCGAGTTGCCGGAATCAGAAGTTTCAAATTGACGCTTTTACTTTTACCCTTCTCGAGAAGTTGAATTTGCGGTATAGAATGACAGATGTAAGTGAGGTGAAATGCAAGTAGAATCGGAAATTTTTGTAAAAGTATGGCTAAACGGCGAATATGGAGATGCAATGAAAATATTGGACTCAGCACCAAATTTTCGTAAGTGTTTCGAGATTTTGAGTACATAAGGCTAGTAGTATTCAAGGTGTAACGAAGAGTCCGATTATATCATCTTGACCTTTGTAGATCCTTCTAAACAACACAATACTATTTGCGCTCGTTTCTCCGACATTGTTAGTGTGCAAGGGTATTTTGGTCAATACGATGATTTATTTGCCCGGTATTGTCGATGTGTGAGGGTAATTTGGTCATTTCAGGGGTCGTGTTTGGAAGTGGGGGCATGGGGTTGGCGGTTTTGGCTAAGGTCAGGGATGGGGAGAGAGGTTATCCAAAAAGAAAGGGAGGGGCCAGGGGGTGGTCACATAACATAAAACTCGAAAAACTCAGATGCAACCAGGAAATGCATGGCTGGCAATGCACGTGGGCTGTGTGTGATATTTATCCGCATGTGGTTGATCTGTGGGTGTGTTGGGGGTTGATTCGAATTGGCAATTTCATGTCTCACATTAGACACCATCTCATTAACTACTAATCAAACAAAACTTGTAATCAAGCCGATGCCAATAGGCAACAACGATGGTTGGCATTGCCTTCCCTTCATTATTTTGCGGGGCATGCACGCTCTTGCTCATATGATGGCTAGTTGTAGAGTTGTCACATAGTATGGTACGACACAACAACATGATATGGATTTGATAGGAAGTCATTGAGAGAAACACGAAACGATCGATTCAAATATGTGTAGGCTTAATCTGATGCGGTTTGATGGATAATATGTTAAGTTGTTGAGAGAAACACGATACTATCCAGATATGTATGGTCTAAATCTGATGCGATTGAAGGGTATGTTGTATGGTCTTACAAATTGGATAATTTTCATGTATTTATAGGTTCTACACAAAATTGACAAATAACAAATCAGGAATATGAGATGATCCAACCTATTCGACAATTAATGACAATAGGAGTTCGTGAGAGTAAATTATACTCCATCTGCTCATAAGTAATAGTCAAGAGTGGTGCACTTTTGTAACCTAAGGATTTTATGAGCTTTTAACAAATACAGTACACTATTTCATATGAGGCATACTCATATTCACACTTTTCTCTGTCCCATTCCATTTAAGTACCACTTCCCCCCGGACTCTCGGTACCATATTTCTCTAAGAACGGATCCTCTGCGATACCACAAAGATCAATTTTTTTATTCTTACCAATGAATTAGAAAGGGTTGGGATATAAGATTAGAGGGTGAGTTAAAAATAAATAAATAAATAAAAATAAAAAAAATGAGAGATACGGATAGAGAAAAAGAATTGGCCACTGTAGTATTGCAAAGGAGCCAAATTCTTTTTCTCTGTCCTAAATGACGCACACTTCCAGTATCATTTTTCTCTACCTCGTTACCACTTTTGTAATAGAGTTATCACTTTTCTCATCTTCGCTACCACTTGTCTCGTGGATGAGGCCGCATCCTACAAGTCTAATAGAAACGTCATGAAAAATGAAGAGTAGAACATAAAAGTTACCTAAATAATAATATATATAAAAATAAAAGAATAATCTGAAAGGGGAAATAGTGAAGTAGTGGTAATGATTATTGTTTTTGAACAATGAGAATGTAAAAGACAATCACATTGGTAGATGTTAGGAAAATGATATGTCAATGGCATAAACTTTAGTAGAAGGAAACATAGCCTTTAATGGGAAGTTGTCTTGATCTACCAGATGAGGTACTCATTTTGGACAGGAATTCAATGCTTGACTTGGAATTGCTCCTTATAGATCTTGTTTGAACATGTTCTTCAAATGTTGCCCATTAATTGGATGTTCTAAACTTACTGGTTTTGTTGTTAGGTGCATAGTATGTGTTCTTTAAATTTACCTTTTCAAGAAATTTTACCATATTATAATTTTAGTTGACATTATTACTTTGTAAAATTGACGATTCAAATATTAGAAAGGCGATTACAAGTAAAGGAAAAAATAGTTATAACTTCTTATCAACATAATCAAGATTTCTAAAGCTTTCCACATGCATTGTCCTTTAAATAATAATCAAATGACACAATTTTTAAATGTATAGAGTATCTCAATTCTTGTTTTATTCTTCTTACCATATTACTATAATATGTTTAATTAGTATTTATGTGGTGATAATCTTAAAACTTTTATGTTTAGACAACCTCAATGAGATGCATTGCTACATGCTAGTTTTTTTTTAATGTTGTCACAAAAACAAATTTGTATAAAATGTTATTTAGAACTTGAGTTGTGACTCTATACATTGGACTACTTACTACTATAACCTTAAGTCTTTTAACTATTGGGTGAAAGGTTAGACCTTGCTTTCTTTAAATATAAACTAGATGAAGAAAAAAATTCAACTTCAACAATTATTAGCAACCAAACAAAGCATATTGGTAGTAACAATCATTGTGGAGGTTTGTCCATGGAATCACAAATAAACAATTCCATATTTTAAGTGAACTTTTTTGAGTAAAAAAAAGAATTGATGATGGATAGATTAGTTAAGATATTGAGGTGTGATTGTATCTCAATAGGACAAAGTAAAATGGTTGTTCTTGTTGGTGGGTCCAATATGATTGGGGTGACAGCTATTTGCTACTGCTTCACTATAGTATATGTACTCCATAACTTAAGAAACCAGCCTCATGAAATCTGCTTTTATGTTATGCAAAATGCAAGCCAAGTTAATAATAATACTACTACTATTTGCCTATTTGGGATTGTAGCTGGCTCCCTCAAATTATGCTACTGTATGTGGGCCTGTGGCCAAAGATGGCACTTGGCCGGTCAGTCTGGTGCACAGTATGTACGACCCGGTTCGCTTTTAGCACGATCTGGGTATGTCTCAGACCCGACCCAATAAACTCGGTACTGGGTCGTGTATACGCTCGATATTCTTGTAAAAACACGAACTACTTTCTCGTGTCATACCTGGGAGGGTTATAGGCAAGGAGGCACGACCTGACTCAAAGCTATTGTCATTTTTACCTATTTGGCTCTGTTGATTTTAATTTTGCATTCGATCAGTTCAGTTCAGCATTTTCTATTCAATTTTGCAGTCTAATTTTTTCTCTCATGTATTACTAATTATTTAGTTTAATTCAGTCATTTAGTTTCGCTCGACTACTTGCACCATGTTCAAGCATTCCTCGTCAAGTTTTCATGTTTGGTGGTAATAGTGTTGTAGGAGCTTATCACCTAACTCAATTTTAGGTCACAATGATAAGACTAAATAGTAGGGCTCAAGTATATTATCATTAACTCAATTTTCTGGTTGCTTCTTGATGTGTTCCTTGATGTGGATGTGAGCAACAATCACTTTCCTCCCAAATTAAAGCTGACTTATGTGTTGAGACCATTTCAACATTCAAAAGTCTTTATTTCATACTAACATGCATAAATATTAAAGCACATGAACCAACCTGCCAAATTTAATGACCAATTTTCAACACTCAGATACTTGAGTTAATTAGTTGATTAATTAAGTTAGGTTTACTTGGAATAATGATAACTATGAGGTCACAACAAATCTGATCTTTTGAAGTTTTTTNCAATGGATTCATTGACACGGCAGTGCTTTAATGTCCAAGCTCGTACAAGTAAACAGTGGTCTTTTAGCCCAAGTGAGTAAATGGCATCTACAGCCAAAATCACGTCATGTAAAGTAATATAGTATTGTCAAGTAAAAGCAAGGAATTGGAATCATGCTCCATTGTTGTGTTGAAGAAGATCACAAAAATCCTTTTATAGCTTGATGGTGTTTTTGAAAATAATGCATTCGTCATAGGATATTTTGGTCATGTAAAGTATATCAAAACCCAAATATTATTTGATACAACATTTTACCATCAAGTTGTATTTGTTATTAACATCCGTAATGAGGTGGTATTTTTAAAATACCGATTATTTGGATCGATCTGTTTCAAAGCACTTCATCATGAATGTTTTTTGAGAAATCCAATTTAAGACCATTTTTAGAAAATGTGCTTTTGAAAAGCTTTCTATAAAGCTTGAAAGCAGAGAAATTAAAATTGTTTCAAACGTAAAACTTTTATATATTTGTCTATTTATATTCGGGATTGATTTGATGTGTTTTTCATGTGTTTTGATTTTACATGTTTAGAACCATCCCATAAGTTGAGATACGAGAAATAGTTAGTCACTAGTAGTGAAATCCTATCAAGTAAACTTTTCAATGAAGGCACCAAAATCAAATACCTCCATGTCCTAAATGGTACATAGTATTTAGATAATTATAGACTGTCACATCCACAACTAGCTAGCAACAGAGTTACAAAATCCATATACAAAGCTTCAAAACCTCTATGGAACTTATCTATACTTATTTGAGTTGGTAAGAAATCTAAATATCCACAGTAATGTAGAAAATTATATATCCACAAGATTTTTTCCAGAAATCAACAATGAAATAGTGATGCATATATTTCAAAGAACCTTGTGAGTGGTTTTTGAACTTTCGAAAACTATGTTTTTGAAAAACTCTCCATCAAATTATTAATCAATGAGTTGAAAGACACTTTGAAAAGTACTTGAACGCAAAATTATATCCATTGTCTTGTGTTTTGTGTTTGGCAGTTCAGTATTGATTTGATGTATGTTTTCAGGAAAAAGTTTGGATGACCCTCTCTCTATCTCTCTCTAAAATGCCTCCTATGGGAAAATGTATTGGTATAGAGAGAGATACAGGGAGAGGGTTGGTGATCATGAGGGTCACTCTATCATTCTACATGTTTTCAAGTGTTTTATTTGCATGTATAGGTGTTCAAAACTATTTAATTAAGTAGTTGAGATATGTGATAATGTGAATTCGTCATATCTTTATTAGGTCTAAATCTTATAGTTAAGTATGTTTTCATATGATTAAGAAGTTCCCTCTATCTTTTTGAGTTAAATGAGACTCGAACCCTAATCTTTTTTATTTGCGTATTTAAGGTAATCATTTCAAGAAGTTCTTTAATAAAAGCCGCACTAAAATCAAAAATCTCCACGTCACCTTTTATAAAATGGTGCATAGTACTTGGACAATCATAAAATGTCTCATCCACAACTAGCAACAAAGTTACAGAATACATATATAAACTTCACAACAACCCCGAAAAAGTTTATTGATAGTACTAATTAATTGAGTTGATAGTTGATTTGAAACTAAACTTTTATTCATATTTAGTGCATTGGAGGCAATAATATCATCTACAACAGTGTAGGTAGGAAACTACATCCATAAGATCATTTTCAAAAATCAACTATTAAATATTATTTTTCATTTTAGTGATTAATTGTCAAAAAAATCAACTGATATCTAAACTCTACTTCTACAATGTCCAAAAATCTAAAGCAGTAACAGTGAACATCTAGCTTTTTTTTTTTTTTTTTGTGAACAAAGTACAGTTTAATTTTAGGAAACACGTGGTACCCCTAAATTTAGGCGAAATTTACAGCGTGGTCAAAACTTTGAAAACCTTTAGATGGTACCCATGTACTTTGAATTCTATCAAAATGGTAACTTTTCATTATAATTTGATTTTTTTTTTTTTTGTGCAAAAAATCCAATTTTGCCCCCACCTATATTTTGAACGTTACAAATAACGGTTACTTTTTATTTTATTTTTTTGTAAGAAGATTATTTGTGGTACCACTAAACTTTATATTAATTTATTTGGTACCCCCTATAATTTCCAAGTATTTTGCATGATATCCATGAAGTATGAATAATGGATGAAAAAAACGTTCGTTATTGGTAATAGTTATCCAATGCTAGATATGCACCTTACCTACATTAAAGATGGTTAGAACCTATTCTCCTATGATGACTCACTCGTCATCAAGTCTCTCTCTTTCTGATGGATTCACATGGCGATAATAGTTGTTATTAAAGACGAATTGAAGTTGCAAACAAAATATGCAAGTGCAAAACTGACGATAAAGTGTCAATTTGAGTAGAAAATGCAATGAAATTCTCAACCTGGCATTTTATTCAATTTCTCATACATACACACAACAATTTCAAACCATTTTCCATAAAATAAAAAAGAACACAAAAACTACTTCACTTGGCTCAAGCATTTGTCCACTTGCATGAGATTGAGCTACTTGGACATACACATATTATTCCATTCTTAATGCCTTGCACCAATTGAAATAACTACAATCATCACACTTGTAATAATCACTTGTAATGAAGCGTTTGTCGATTTACCGTTGACTCTGATGATCTTATTTCTGCTCTTATGGGAGGCTTGTACTTGGATGATTTGTTTGCCACTCTAATTCGTGTATGAGAAAAATTATCATGCGAATCTATGTGTATGTGTGAGACTTGATAAACAATGCATATAAAAGTAGAAGAGGTTATGATCATATTTGATGTAGGTAAGGTGCTTAATATATAGCCTTGTACAACGCTAACCAATAAATGATACTTTTTTCATCTACAATTTATAATTCATAGGTATCGGGTAAAATAGTTGTAAAGTACAGGGGTACCACATAAACTAATATAAAGTTTAGGTGTACCATAAATAATTTTGCTTACAAAAAATAAATTTAAAATTCAAAAGTAGCTGTTGTTTGTAATGTTCAAAACATAGGTGGGGGCAAAATTGGAATTTTGGCCAAAAAAATTCAAATTTTAACAGAACGTTACCTTTTTGACGGAATTCAAAGTATAGGGGTAGCCTACGAAGGTTTTTAAAGTTTTGGGCACGATGTGAATTTCGTCTAAGTTCAGGGGTATCACGTGAAATTTCTCTTAAATTTAATTAGATACTTGGAAGATGAGGATCATTTTTTTTATTTTATTTTTTTTCAATAGGCAAGGAAGTCATGCTATAAGCCCAATTTGGCTCAAAGGGTTTTAAACCACAAATACCACCCTACACTTAGAAATAGAGGGTAATGAAACTCGAACCCCTAACCTCTTAGTTGGAGGTGAGGGAGCTTACCACCTAAGCTCTCCACTTTTGCTCGGAAGATGAGGATCATAACAAGAGCCAACATCATTGATAAAATGGGAAAAAAATAAGAGCTTTGTTTCATATCAAAAGAAATAAATGAGATCTTATCAACTAATTATAATAATACTTGGGAACTTTATAGAGTAAGGCAGACCACTTGAAGACATACACCACTATAGAGCTTATCTATAAGCAACAGTGGACCTTCATAATTAAAATGACTCCACATTTTGTTGACAAAGCAAATTATAAAGGGCGAAAAATAACAACATTATGTCACGCTCAAAAATAAACTTCTTCACCCCACTTTGATGGAGTGTAATAGTACTTTTGATGACTTGAATTTTTTTTAATGTTTATCAATGATGACAAAAAAATAGTAGAGCCAAATTAAATGGATTTTTTTTTATTGCTATTAATACATAGAGAGGATCCTCATCTATAGTATTAGTACTAATACTTTTCTAATCTTTTATGCACTAGCTACTTGCCTATATATGCAAATTAATTGAGAGCTAATGGTCAAAGTAGTAGTTGACTTACTCTAGTGCTTATGTTATCACTAGGAAAAAAAATGAGGGAAGATCTTCTTTTATCTTCTTTTCTTTTACATAAAGAGAATGTAGGTACCAAATCAAAGTGTTGTGTCAATTTTCTTAGTGGAGCTAGTAGACCATTTCCTGAACAATTTTACTTTTTGTGTATTCATGCTTAGGAAGCCTAGGCAAAATCAATTTAAAAATAAAATCTTTCCCGACCCACAAAGGAAACGGATCAAATTGGGTTGGATGGATTTGGGTTCAGCTAATTTGGACCAGTACAGAACTCGTTGTTTTCGATTCGTCTGGTTCGATTTTTCCATTCTAGACTGATTTTGAGCACACTTTAGACTTTAATAACTTTTCGTGACCATTTACTTCTCGCTCACCCACTTTTAAAACTCTTTTATCGAAGGTACAGATGAATATGCTGTTAAGGCGTCATGGAAAGGCCTACGAAGGGCATAAGGAGGTTCCATAGGTCTGCCTTAATCCCTAATAACCTCGGTGTTCAACATTCAACCAATTCCCGGAATGGTCTAACACAGTTGACTATTATTCACAAAAACAGCGTGCTCGAGACGTTCTGAAACTAAGGTGGCCATTTTTGAATGGTAGTGAACAGGAAGTCCTTAGAGTTGGTGATAGGTCTCTAATAGTCTATGAGGAGGACCTTTACTATTCAGCACTTTTAAAGCTGAATGTCTATATCATGGGTGTATAATTGTATATGAAGTTAGGTCATTTGGGAAGCCCTCTGAGACCACCGTGGTGGCTAGGTTGCCCTTAGTCCTCAGGAACCTCAATTTGGAAAATTTTAACCGACTGCTACTGTTTATTATATTCCATCAAATCAATTTAATCTAAAGGAACAAATCATCCAAAAAATTCTTTGAACCAAAGTCTTCCTAATCGAATCACATTAAACAAGGACCCCCGTTAGGACCGAGAAGGCTTCCAATGTCACGTATTCCTAATAGCCTCGGCAGCCCTTTACTAGTTGTCCACTTGTATATCTCCAATGCTGAATTCATGGTGTATTATATATGAATTTAGAGCGTGTGTCTGGGGATGGCAGGAAGACTCTTGAATTACCCTCAGTCCCAAGGACCTCAGCATGAGTAAAATCAATTAGGTCTTCCGTGCACAAGAGTGCAAACATTGCATATCTCATTTGTTTAATATAACTTAAGAAATTGGAGTATACAAAAACTTTCGGTACCAGTGTGTTCAAATTCAAATCATACCAGAAGAAGCGAACTTGAAAACATGATCGGTTAGTAAGATGTTATTTATAACTTTTGCTAATCCTTAACTTGCCATGCGCTATTAAGATTAGACTAACATCTACATTATGATCGATGAAATTCATTCATTTGGTTAATATTCCTAGTGTTAGTGGTACCATCTTTTGGCATAACCGTTGATATTGTCACTTCCGAACATAAAACATAATCGCAGTTAGTGTCTATTAGTAACCCAAATCCAAATCTTGAAGTGCAAAACACTACAACTTCCTCCAGCAACAATGAAAGCAACAAAACTTTTAAAGGAAATGGACACCACTTTTGTGACCACATATATATCACACAACCCTTTCTTTCTTGTATCAACCATGACAAAAGCCCATTTTGTCGGAGTTATTATTGCAATTAAGTTCCCTTTCTCATCTTGTCCCAAAGTTGTGAATAATGAATGGACCATCCATTGTTAAATGCTCAGTCGTTACCTAAAAAACAGCCATTTTCACAAGGGCCACCAGTTGCTTTGCTATGCACCCACTCGTGTTGTTATGTAATACTCACTGTTTCTCAAGACAAGCAGCTAAACCCTTTTGCGGATAGCCCGGCCGACACACTTTTAACACTTGGAACATAGTTAATTAGGTATTCCATTATGGTGCACATACAATAAAGTAGATTACTAGTACTTGTAGAACTGACTATAAATGAGCTAGCGCACTCATGAACAGCTTGTAAATATATTAGGTCAAAACTCACTCGACATAAATAACCTAAGCCAAATACGAGCACCAATCTGTCACTTGTTTGCATTGTACATGGATTTTTCCAACCATATACATCTTAGATTTTGTCTAGGAGATGTGACATACCCGGAAAGTTGCAAGCGAAGAACTGTACATCACATGGAGTATATGTTACATCTAATGATCTAAAACATCTTTTACTATTCTTTCATGTTGTTGTGGAGTGTAGTGCAATAACTCGAAGGACATTTTGCTGCTAGCACAAAAAGGCAAAGAGGCCAATAAAGACGAGTTTTGAATTCAGGTCTCTAATATCAACCCTAAAAAACTAGATAATATATCCACACTACAAGCCATTAAGAGCAAATTCTAAAAATATTTAAGAGGGGAGGGGTGGTACATAGTCCCTGTTGTCTCAACATTGATAGTTAGTCCCACAACCATTTGGTTGCTCAAGTGTCCCTTTCAAAATTAGGTGCAGCTCCCTAGTCTAGTAGGAGGTGAGGAGCATCCTCTCTGGGCTAATATTGTTTGTGGTCCAGCATCAAAAATTGGTATGGGTCACTCTCACCTAAATAATGAAATTGGTGTGGATCATGTATGGATGATGGGCCAGTTTTGAAGCCCATAAGAAAGTTTCTTACAGAGCTCACCAAATAGAATGGTTTGTTTTTATTCGAGGAATTATTATATGATTCGGGATTATTGGTGAATCCACTCCAAATCAATCCAAAAAGATATCTAAAATATCTTGTTCTGTAAGATTGGGAACGATGATACGGGATCACACAATAATTTTTTGTTTCTACTATGTCAGCCTGGTCCAGCATACAAAATCATAAGAGATGCAACAATTACTAACAACAGACAATTTAGCACACAAAAATTGTGTTCAGTATATATCTGACTATTTTGTTGCGTGAACAAGTTTGATATGTGAATATGACACTCTGAATTCGGATCAAAACCCAAGTCCACTGTCAAGAATCTCTCAGGTTCATGCAGGGCCGAATCCATGGGAATCAGATGACCCACAAGCCTCCAGAGTTCTACAGATAGGTAGAAACTATAACATCACACATAACGAAAGGAAGGAAGAATGGCGAAAATATCTCACATTCTCAATCTCAAAATATGCAAGTGCCTCCACATCAAACTAGCTTTTGCTAAATCATCTCACATTCTCAAAAGATACAAGTGCCTCCGCACCAAACTAGTTTTGCTAAATCGACAATAGCACGAATGCAACTGGTTGAAGCTCAATCCTGATTTGACAAATTGAATTTCGAGACAGTGGAAACGGAAAGTACAAAAGAGAGATGGAAAATTCCACGTTAAAGATAAAAATTTCTATATTCAAACCAAAAGGAGGACGAACTGAATGCTCGTCTATAACATCTTTCAATCTACAACAATACCTCAGTATTCGATGGACTACAATGTAAAACCTTTCAAGTAATCAGGATCACGCTTAGCCCGCTCCTGGAATTTCCTGAACCAACGATCCAAGATATCCGTGGGCACCGTTAGTTTGTCAGCCTTAATATCGCAGAACGACTGCATAAAATTAAAGAGATTCTCCCCAACTTTAAGGGCCATTTGCTCGATCTTCTTCTCTGCAGCAACATCGAGAGAAGGGAGGGAGGACAAGTCCTCAACGGAGATCCCAATTTTGGCAGAGAGAGGGGCAGCATCAGCTGTGAGCTGGAATTGCCCTTGACTTCCAGGCTCCGGCCACATGAGAGAGAGAACTGCTGAGGGTCGGGCTATAGTGACAGCGCCACAGTACACAAAAGCTGAGCCAGGGGATTGGACGTAAACTGCTAGGGCTTTATCTGGTGGGAGGGTGAAGTTGTTCAACAAGAAGATGCACATTTCTTTTATTTGATCATATGCCTCCCCTGCCATCCACCAGTATCAAAAACTAAGCTAAACACTTTCCAAGTGAAAGAAAGAGAGCAGAGAGTTAAAAAAAAGGGGCAGTCCAGTTCATCTTAAGTAACATGATGCAGTATTTGGTGAAGTTTCAGGAAAATTCGAAAAAGAGAATTTATTCCCAAATCACACCTGCATAAGTATTGACAGCTGATGTGGCGTGATTTGAGCAGTGTTCCTTCACCAAATACTACACCATTTTGCATTAAGAGATCCGGACTCAAAGAGAAAGAGCTAGAAGCGAAGAGAGACATTACCAACGAAGTGGTTCATATCGAGTACCCAGTGGAAGGTGTCGATTTGGGAGAAGGTAGAGATGTCAATTGGGAAGCTTCGGTTGGGAAATACCACCCCGAACATATCTGTCTACTTCTTTTTACACTCTACCTGAATAATGAAATGATATCCGATAAGCAGGTAGGTAGAAACAATGCGGTATGAAGCCCAATTGTTGTTGCTTACTGAGAGTCACTTCGTCTTAATTCGAACTAATTTGCAACCATTTCATGATTTCAAACCGAACAGGCAAGTTTGACATCCAAATTTCCGAGTTTTAATTCAAGATGATTCCTTTTTACTTCGATCAATACTAGCAAATCTAACTATGAGCTCGTACATTAATCATTTTAGCTCATTCTTTATCAGAAAAGAGCCTATATGATGAGTAATTCAGCTAGTTTGCATAATCACACAAGTGAAATTGTTTAGGGGTACACCTCTGAACAAAGTGAGCTCTAATAATCCCTTTTTTTCAGCATAAGCTTATAAAATTCAGTTTTCAAAATGAACATCAACAAATATCAAGTTGCAACCTTTACTCAATCAACTTTTCGATCTTCAAAGGTTGTAACTTGAAACCGAAATTGACTATTCACTGTAGATATTATGCAAAAACTACTGAAAAAAACTCAGCTATAGAATCACATTTACGATAAAATTCACATCACAAGCAGAGCAAATTAAGTGGAAATTTAGACAACAAAAGAATCAATCAATTATGTAATAATATGAATCAGAGAAAGTAAGAGCAAAAACTGACCTGAATTGATTGGGGTTTGAGGAGAGAGAGAGAGAGAGCGCGATGGAAAGTTACAGTTAGGGTTTGAGAAGCCTTGCTTTTCCTTCGTTGCAGGAGAGAGAGAGAGAGAGAGAGAGAGAGAGACGAACACGATGGGCAAAGAGAGCACACGTGGAAACTAGAAAATACCAGACTAGAGAGAGAGAGAGTAACTTCTGGATTGTTCTAGATATTCTCTAATCGAACATACGAACTTTGTTAGAAGTGTGCCAAAGCAAACCCGATCTGAGAATTGCTAATCGATAAATTTTTGGTGATTTTGGATAAATAAATGTCAACACTAAAGATAAGATAATTGAACTTGAAAATGAAGTTGAAGGAAGATTTACATGTAGAGTTGGCAAATAAGTATCAAAAATTGATCGGAGTAGATTTAAGAGCTTGATTTTGAAATATTTACCGATTCGAAGTTAACCGAACTAATTTGATATGATGGATTGATTTGTTGGGTATATTTAAAATGTTTTTTCGATGTTCAAATCGAACAAATTTACTCAAGAGATGTTTGGTCCACTGGTAAATAAGTAATAGCTTATACACTAGATCAATTGTTTAACCCTCTTAAAGAGTACATCCCGGATTATTATGAAATATCGAGCGTTTGAGGTGCCCTTTAGTCATGTCCAAAGAAGGAGGAATTTCAGAATGTTAGTTGAAAGACCAAGCACTGTTGAACAAGATTCAAATGAGAATGTAAGACAAGCAAATTAACCATTTCAATTGCCACTTAGATCTTAAGTTAGGTGCCTTTAGTAGTCCATCTTTATTACTATAGCATTCAGTGGTCAATGCACTATTTAGGAAACTCTATGTTGCTTATTTTTAGTTCAAGATGATGGGTTTCAATATGTTAAGTAGACTATACGCATAATGTGTTTGATTTTAGCTATCTATGAAGACCACAAGAAAGAGGTTCAAGAAGCTTACACCATCCACATGACTTCCTAATCGCTATATTTGCTCAAAATGTAGACTATGGACATGTTAGAAAATTAACTCGATAAGTTTGTTTATAGATTTTATTACATAATCTTCAACTCAAATCCGGAAATAACCCAGTACATAACTACTCCTAATAGTTAATTTTTGACACAAAATCAACCTAACCTGACTCATTCTATTGAGAACCTCTTAATAATCCAATAAAAACAATAGTACTTTTTTTCCTTTTCTTTTTTGAGCTTTGCATTTTCTTTTTTTTTTGCTACAAGGACACATTTGCATTTTCTTTTTGCATCCAGTGAAAGAACCCTGTTTTATGGACACAAAAATGAGCCCAATTCTAATTAGCCCAAGCCCAACAAGGTTGATCTATTTTACTCATGTACTCCACTAGTCATTGGTGATGAATGATGATCTAGAGTGTGCTTAGGATGAATGGCCTAATTGCTAATTCTGAATGTAATCTAAAGTTATGTTGAAACTTGAGACCATATTTGTAATTAAGTTGACTGGATGTTTACACATGTGTTGTGCTTTTACGTTACATACGATGATGATGCATCTGTAAGTATTGAACAGGTACACAAGGAAAAAAAAAAAATGCGGTGAGCGTGGATCGAACACGCGACCTTCAGATCTTCAGTCTGACGCTCTCCCAACTGAGCTATCCCCGCTTGATGAAAATAATTCCTGCTACGACTTATAGTTATCCACACCCATAAACAAATATCAAAAGATTTATCAATTGTAAATTAAAATGATATGTCGTGGGCTTGTCAATTTAGCAAGCACGTAGTGTAATATGAGGAGAATTATGCAGAATATTTAATTTAGGTAAGCAAGTTAGATTTTTTTTTTCCCTTTTTTTTTTTTTTTGTTTCTTGATAATTATAGAATTTGATGTAATATTTAAAATATATTACATCAAATTCTAACTTTGAAGACTGTGACTCACACGTTGCTTGTCATAAATTTCACAATTGAACAAACGTTTTCAAGCAGTGAGAGTAGTATATTGTTTGTAGTTTTTTTTAGAATATGTTCGATCATTGTTATCCATGTGAATGAGAACATAAACTTAAATAAGATGTGTTCATTTCACCTTACTGAATCGCATTTCAGTTCATTTAGGCTATACACTTTCTCTCTCACATATTGTTATTCATTTAATTAAGTCTATTTCAGTTTAGATCGTTTAGTTCAATTAAGGTACTTTCATGCGAACTAAACACATACCAACTCATAAAATAATTTAACTAAAGAGGACTATAGTAGAGCAAGATTTACATTCAAAACCCATCCACATATGCTTCCATGCTTAATAAGAGTAATGATTTGCTTATAGGCTAATGATTTGTGTATATGTAGGCTTATACCTAATGATTTTTGGTTTGAAGGTATGAGTTATGAGAGCAATGATTTGAGAAGGCACATATGTACAGCGGAAATATTGGAGGTGCGTTTAATTTGGCTTTGACAAATATACCAAATTGCATTTCACATGTAATTTTGGTCTTTTATTGGTGCATAAGTATAAAATAAAAATGTTGGACCTCACTTATTAATAATGTCCACAAATCTAGCGGCTTCATTATATGAATATGGTTCCCACATGATTGTACATGTGCTTGTAAGCAAGGGCAATTGTCCATTTTTGGGTGTCTCATTCCCACAAACAACAACATGCACAAAAACACATAAAGTCAAGTACCATTTTTGAAACACAAACAAAAAGGAAAGGGGTGGAAAAAATTATGAATTTTGGTTTTTTCTCTCTCTCTCTCTCTTTCATTATTTAATTTATTATTTTTTCAATTAGGGAATGGATAGAAACCCCATCCCCCACTAGTAAAAGCCATTTTGAATGTCGCCCAAACTGTTAATCCCTTGTACAAAAATGGTTTTCTATGGCTTTAGTATTTTTATTTTATTTTATTTTTTGTGTTGGCCTTCCTTTTTAGGCATGGCAAGGTCACAGGTGTTACACGAATATTTGTGTTAAATGTTTTTTATAACTATTGAATTCCCAACCTAGCTAATATATAAGTTGTAAGTTGTTTACCAATAGTTCAAACATCGTAAGTTTTTTTATGACCTTAGTTGTACCTTTAAGGGCTTGAGCGATCAAGTGAGAAGGTATATTATTCCAAGAAACACTTACCTCTGCCCATTATGTATGATGAGTATTGTCAACTAGTTTCACTCACCCCCTCTCAGCATGCATCCAGCTTCACTCAATTAGTTTCTCCGTTGTTGATTGAATGTTCGGTTGTTCTACCTTTGTTATTGGGTGGTTCTGGGAAGCTTATCTTACCTCTACTTTTTATATAGGTGAGTATTGTCAATCATTGAGAAGGTTTTCTTACTTGTTGGATAACATCTTATGTCCTTGTATTTCGTGTTTTTATTTTTCTTTTTATTTTTATCTTTTATTGGTGGTCGAGGCATGGGTTGGTTCCCTATTCCCATGATGGGATCCGAATGTCAGTTACCTTGCAATTACAACAAGAGATAAAATTCTAGTGGCATACTCTTTTTAAAATAAACCAATTGATTTTAGAATTAAACTTAACTTGATTAACTTGCAACTCATCTCTTCTTATTGTATTGTGTTGCTGTAGGTCCATTAAGTATTTAATGATATAAAATATCATCCATCAAAATAAGTCTGTCCCACACCCCATATGAACAGCAAATAGAATGCTACATATCATGGTCTACAATGCGCATAAATGCCAAAAATAACATACAAGTCTTTCAATTCTAATATCAATATCAATGCCACACCAATGGTTGTTACTTACTGGTCATCACAAGAGAAACTACATTTCATTGAATCATTTAATTTGCTCTCATTAT
>BSSO01002048.1:0-20732 GCA_030267885.1 Mesembryanthemum crystallinum | reverse complement strand
TTGGAGAGAGAAAGTTGAATCTTTTATTGTATTTAAAAGATAGTGGAGGGGTAAATAAGAGAGCATATGAGAAAATATTGGTTTATAAAGGTAAGTAGAGGACTTATTTTTGCATGGTTTGTTAAGGTAAGTAGGGGACGGAGGGAGTAATTCATTAGCAAAGGTGACTTAGTGTTTTTGTATTTAGGATGAAACCCACAAGAAGAGAAAATAAGATTACTACTGTACATATATATATATGATATGTAAATAGGTAACAGTATTATTTTATCATGCTGACTTTTCAAACGTTTGACATGCAAATTACTCGTTATTCCCACCGTTACAGGGATTAATTTACTCGTCATTTTTTTTTTTTAGAATTTTAATAGTTTGTTTATAATTGATCATTTCTAGCAATCACTGACATGTGCTATTTTCAAATTGCACCTTTTTCAATATTAAATTACAAAAAGTTATGGTTTTCTAGTTTTTTTTTTGGCATTACAAAAAAAAAAAAATAAATAAATAAAATCGTGGAGTTTGTAAACTTTAACGTGATGATAAGATGTTTTCTAACAATTGTGTTATTTATTTTTTTATTTTTTTTTTGATAGAACAATTGTGTTATTTGGGAAATGATAAATTGGACTAGAGAGAGTACAAATGTATATTGTTTTTAAACAGGGTCGGCCCTGGGAGTAGGTCGAGGGTGATCACCCAGCGCCCAAGTTGGAAGGGGGCCCAAAAAAAGTCATTATGTTTTATCGCTCATAGAAATTAAAAAAAAAAAAATGCATTATCTTGGACTTATTTATAAGAATTTATAATTGGTTGAGTGGGTAAGAGATGAATTTACTAACCATTAGATCTATGATTCGAGTCTTAGTTGGCACATTAAAAAAAAAAAAATATTGGTGAATAACAAAATTTCATAATGAAAAAAAAAAAATCTCTTTAAGCTACCTTATGTTTACTTCGCCCTTGCTTACGAAAAGTTAGAAACGGCCCTGATTTCAAAGGTAATCATAATAAAAGTTATGGCTCCACACATCCGACATTCATAAATATGAATGATCCTTATTACATATCCGTGTAGCATCAGTCTGAACAACCCTTCGGTGAATCAATTTTCTTGTTCAATATTATTGTTTTTTTATATTTATTTTTAAAAATTAGTAGTTACGTGTTGTTGAATATCATGCCATAGCATATCACCTTTAAGTGCCAAAGAATATATCTTAGCCTAAAGTACCTGAACCATGATTCTTATAATCAATCTACTTGTGTAATTTGACCTAGTTTTTGATTTTGTGCACATAATGCGCGTTACCAATCATTTTATTAAGGAATCAAATTTGTTTAAGTTTTGCAGAGAAGTAATGCTATTAAGGTTATGTTTGACACTAACAGCTAGTTTTTAAGTAAAAGTTACAATTTGAAACTTGTAATTTTTTTTTTTTTAATCTCTCAACTACCAAACATTTTTTTGAAGCAACACCTACAACTTTGACTAATTTTATTAAGTTACCCATATTAGCTTTCACTTTGCAGCTACAACTACAACTCAGTTATTACCATTTCAAAGCAACTTTCAACTATTTTATACTACATTTAACTAATTTTGTAAAGTTACACTGTTACAGCTCACAACTACAACTAATTTTGCCTAACATAACCTTACTATAGCTGCAAAAATTTATCAATGGTGTGAAATGGCGGCTAAATGTTGCACTGAACACATATAAGTTCATGCGACTAGCGACTTCAAGATCAAGATCATTAACAAGTAATCATAGTTTGTATTGTGATATTATTGTATTTTTCTCCAATGGTCTCACTAATATTGTCATGTTTAAAATATTCCAATTTGATTGTCCAAATTCATTTTTGTGCAAATTGAATCATATATTTTTGTACCAAATTAAGGGTGTGCATTTTAAATTACCCAATCTAGTCTTATACCTCTAATTTTATGGTGATCGGGATTGGTGAATTTATAATGGTCTAATTCTATATCTGTACTTGCGTGGGTTTTGGCTAAGAGGCTCCTCCAACACACCACCTCGAGTATCTAATAGTCTAATATTACAAGTGTGAATTTCTTTTTGCCAATAAACTGAATACCTCTTATGCATTATAATGAGTGATTTACACTAATAATTGATCATAGAAACGTCAACTTTCACTTTAAAAAAAAAAAAAAAAAAATGAGAGAAAAAAAAAAAAGAAATCATCAACTTTTGGAAACATTATGTGAGTTAAGAAAGTTACCTTATGGTTAGGAGGTACGAGGACTAATTAGGATCCACTTTTTACACATGGATAAAATTGAACAGAACTAAAACAAATTAAATCGAACTAAGATTTGAATTAAACTGAATCGAATTGATTTTTTTTCTTGATCTTTATTCCTTTATAACTCTTCAAAATCACTTGAATATTGAATTTATTTGAAAGTATGAGTTGAAATCTTTCTAACGAACATGTCACCGTGAAATTAAATTAAGTGATAAGTTCTTATATAAACTACATTGAAGTGCTCTGAACTAAATTGTTCTGAACGGATCTGAACTAACACAATTATACTGAACTTAACTGAATGGAACTAATAAAATGCTGTTCGGGGTGGTTGCCAGTTGCCAATTTTTGGTTTTGAAAAAATTTCAACTCTTTGTAGAAATTTAATTTAAAACTGATATTTTTTGTACTTACAGTTCGCTGCTTAATTTTCCAAACTGACAACAGAAAATTGGAAACCAAAAAAAGTGGTTTCTAAAAACTGAGTTTGAATTTTCAAAAAAACTGAAAACTGACAACTCACAACCATGCCAAACAGGCCGTAAGGGAAGGAGAACAAAGCCTTAGGCTGTTTGGACAATAGATACGTACGGGACTTTGCATGATAGTTCCACGTTTCAGTTACTTGTCCCATATAATTACCAGTAAAATATGTTTTAATGAAATCACTGACTAAAATTAAATAATCGGAAATTGCTCGAGTACTTCGATAATGTGTAAACATGTATTCACACTCTAATTTTCCCGCAGAGGCTTACTAAAATACAAAGTCGATTGCGCATGTGGCCAATGGAATCAATGATGATGGAAATGCCCTTTTCTATTTGTTCATGAGTGACCATAATACCCTTGTGTAATTTCATAACAAACTCAATCACAACGAAAAATTGTTTTCAATGGAGTTTATTAAAAAATTTATTAGGATGATTACTATAAGGCGGTAATTTAAACTTGTGAAGGAACCAACTCAAGTAAAAGGTTAAAATGATAGTTAGAAGATCATAAATAATTATATGTTAAGGAAATATTGTTAGCAATATTCTTTTATGAGTTATTGTATGTTTAGAGTTTCTATATTCTAGGATTGGCAAGTTTCCTATTAGCATAAGGGAACAATTCTATATTCTGTCTTCTGTAACCTATATACTCCATACGTCCCGCAATTAGCTTTCATAAACTGGGAGGGCACAAAATTTTAGGTGAGTGTTTTTAGACAAATTTGCCCTTTTAGTAGATGTATATTTTTTTATTGTATTTGTGAGTTAGTGGAGAGAATAAAATAATAGAAAGAGAGAGAGTGATTGGAGAGAGAGAGAGAGAGAGAGTATATTTTTTATTGTATTTGTGAATTAGTGGAGGGGTGTTACAGGAAAGTTATAGGATTTTATGGGTTTTGAAAGCTAATTTTGAGACAAAAAATATGGTGTTTTTGAAAGCTAATTGCGGGACGGAGGGAGTATATTCTTCCATGAATGAGAATACAATACAACCTTTTAGCTAAACTTGACATGGTATCAGAGTTTGAATCCGTAAACAACAATGTCTAAAGACGAACCACCAAAAATCGATATCAAATCTCCTTACTTTCTTGGTCCTCAAGATCGTCCAGGAGACTGTATAACCCCCGCTAGATTCACTGGCGAAAACTATGATCACTGGGCAGGAGAGATTGAAACGGCTCTTCAAGCCCGGAGAAAATTTGGTTTCTTAGATGGAACATGTGTATCTCCCGAACCCCCATGCACAGACGATGATTGGGTTACTATTCAAGCCATCTTGGTGTCATGGATTATGAACACAATTGCCCCGGAGGTAAAAAGCACTCTCTCAAAATACAAAGATGCCAAATGTCTTTGGCCCTCAAAGAAAGGTTCGCTATTGCCAATGGCCCGAGAATTCAACAGTTGAAAGCCTCCATTGCAGAGTGTAAACAAACTAAAAATATGTCTGTTGCTACATACTATGGAAAGTTATCAGCTTTATGGGAGGAATTGCACACACATGAACCCTTAATCACCTGTCGTTGCTGCACAAAGTGTACTGCATGTAGAGATTACAAAATTTGACGGGAGAACGACATGCTCCACGAATTCTTGATGGGCTTGTATGGTCCGTCTTATGGTCTTCTCCGCTCAAGTATTCTGGCCCAAGATTCGCTCCTATCACTGAACCGGGCGTATCAACTAGTCATTCAAGATGAACGAGTGTGCTAATCCTCTGTGACTCCGGATGAAAAACCCGAGGTGGTCGGGTTCACCGTTCGGACTTCCGGGCGAGGTAGAGGGCGCCGCGATCGACCTGATAAATCTCACCTTACTTGTACCCATTGCAAGAAAATAGGCCATGAGGTAGGTCAATGTTTTAACCTCCATGGCTTTCCTGACTAGTGGGAAGATCGCTCGAAAAGCAACAGTGGAAGTAGCAGCCGCTATCCAGCAGCGGGACGGGGCCGCGGACGAGGCAATAGCGTCCGAGCAAACGCTGCTGCTGCTGATCACAACAACACCCCTCCTTCCTTGGGCGGGAACACAACCTTCTGTGCTGATCAATGGAAAGCTCTCGCAAGTGTGTTTGGTAATTTGACAGTTTCTAACAATCGGTTAAGTGGTAAGTTCAACGGTAATTTATGGATCATTGATACAAAAGATACAGTGTGTCCAGTTGGTCTTCCTAATGGCAAGAAAGTATTAGCCATTAAGGAGGGGTCTGCTAAGCTATCTAATGCTTTGACGTTAATCCATGTGCTTTATGTTCCCAACTTAAATTGCAACCTCATATCCATACCTCAGTTATGTGATGATTTGGATAGTATTGTCACTTTTAACTCCCATATGTGTAGTATACAGGACCAAACGAGGAAGCTGATTGGAACGGGAAGTAAGCACGATGGACTCTTCTACTTCGACGATCGTCACTCTATTCAAGCTATCAACGTTGAGGCTAACAAGTCTTCCCTTGAACTTTGGCACGCTCGAATGGGTCATCCTTCGGAAAAAGTAGTAATATTGCTCCCTCCTGTCAGTAATATTACGGGTAGTTTAAACAAAGCTTGTGATGTTTGTTTTCGGGCAAAGCACCATAGGGATAGTTTTCCTATTAGTGAACATAAAGCAAGTTGTATTCTTGAATTAATCCACATTGATGTATGGGGTCCTTATCGACATCCAGCCTCGTGTGGGGCCAAGTGTTTTTTAACTATTGTGGATGATTTCTCCCGAGCTGTTTGGGTCTATTTGATGAATGATAAAACTGAGGTTTTTTTGCATTTAATGTCGTTTATTGCCATGGTTGAAAGACAATTTTCTCAGAAGTTACAAATTGTGCGAAGTGATAATGGAACGAAGTTTAATTGTTTGCTTGATTTTTTCTCTGCTTCAGGTATAGTGTTTCAAACATCTTGTGTAGGGACTCCTCAACAGAATGGTAAAGTTGAGCAAAAACACCAACACATCCTCAATGTTGCCCGTGCCTTGTGCTTTCAAGCACACTGGCCCACTTATTTTTGGGGTGAGAGTGTGATGGCTGCCGCCCACCTCATAAACCGCACCCCAATATCTCTCTTACAAAACCGTACTCCGATCCCTTTCAAATCTTGTTTAGCCATCCTCCTTTTTATGATGCCATCCGGGTTTTCGGGTCTTTGTGTTTTGCCCGTAACCTACATACCAAGGGTGACAAATTTGCAAGTCGTAGTCGCAAGTGTATTTTTGTAGGGTATCCATTTGGGAAGAAGGGATGGCGTCTTTATGACCTTGATAAAAATGAGTTTTTTTATCTCCCGTGATGTGAAATTCTTTGAGGATACTTTTCCCTTCCTTGTTCCCGAAGCTGGAAATATTTGTCCGCAAGATGTTTTTGATATGTCTCATGATGTGGATGTTGATTTTGCTGAATATTTTATGGAGCATAGTGTCCCCGATCCATCGCCCATTAGCCCATCAGCAGCTACTAGATCTACCGCAACAGAACCGCCAGCATGTGGGCCGGTTGAGGGGGTCCCCACTCCTCCAGATGCTGTCCACTCGGATCTGGCAGAGGATATGGGTCGGGGGAAGCGGCACAAGAATCCTTCAGTACTACTTCGAGACTATGTTGCCATCAGTATTGTTCATGAGAGTCCATCTACTTCAGCTACTTCCCCTCCACAGCTTCCCTCAGGTAGTTCCTTTCCAATAGCACATTATATTACTTGTGACAATTTTTCTGTTCTATACCGTAAGTTTATTGCAGCGGTTCTTGCAGGTCACGAACCCCGGTCTTTCAAGGAGGCCATGAAACACCCTGGGTGGCGTCAGGCTATGCAGGATGTTATTAAGGCCTTAGAGGCCAATGGCACGTGGTCGCTAGAACCGCTCCCCACTGGGAAACATGCTTTGGGCAATCAATGGGTGTATAGCGAGAAGTATGATTCCAATGGAAACCTTGTGCGTCTAAAGGCTCGACTTGTAGTATTTGGAAACCATCAGGTCGAGGGCCTAGACTACACTGAAACGTTTTCCCCCGTGGCCAAGATGGCTATTATTCGGGCTTTTCTTGCCGTAGCCGCTTCCAAGAATTGGGAGCTTCATCAAATGGACGTCCACAATGCGTTCCTTCATGGGGATTTGGACGAAGAAATGTACATGAAACTGCCGCCTGGGTTTGTTAACTCCAACCCAAACTTGGTTTGTCGTCTCCGTAAGTCTTTGTATGGCTTACGTCAGGCGCCCCGATGTTGGTTTGCTAAACTTGTTGCCGCATTGAAAGGGTATGGTTTTCTTCAATCCTACGCTGATTACTCCTTATTTACCTATACCAAGGGCACAATTCAGTTGAATGTGTTAGTCTATGTCGATGATTTGATGTTTAAAGCATATTTGAGTGACTGTTTTCATATGAAAGATCTAGGTCCACTTTCTTGGCATCGAGGTCGCCCGAAGTCTATTGGGGCTCCTTTTATATCAACGGAAGTACACCCTTGATATTATCACTGAGGTGGGTCTCCTCGGCGCTAAACCAGCCTCATCTCCTATCGAGCAAAATCATCGGCTTGGGCAAGCAGATGGTCAGCTTCTTCAAGATGCCGAGTCATACCATCGTCTTGTGGGTTGTCTTGTATACCTTTCGGTAACTCACCCAGACCTGGCTTACTCAGTTCATATTTTGTCTCAATTTATGCACTGCCCGCGTCAAGTTCATTGGGATGCGGCTGCGCGGGTGGTTAGGTATCTAAAGGACACTCCAGGTCAGGGAATTCTTCTTCGGGTAGATAGCGACCTCTCATTGCAGGGTGGTGCGACTCGGACTAGGCCGCATGCCCACTCACGTGTCGTTCGTTAACTGGATGGCTTGTATGTTTGGGTTCCTCTCCTATCTCCTACAAGACTAAAAAGCAACACACTGTCTCCATGTCTTCCACTGAAGCGGAGTACCGCTCTATGGCCGCTGTCACGTGTGAACTCAAATGGCTCAAAGGTCTACTATTGAGTTTGGGGGTCCATCATTCTAAATCTATCCCTTTGTTTTGTGATAGGCAGTCTACATTACACATTGCCCGTAATCCTGTTTACCATGAACGGACTAAACATATTGAAGTCGATTGTCACTTTGTCCGGGATGCCATTTTGGATGGTCTTATTGGTCCCTCGTATGTTCCTACTTCGGTGCAACTAGCTGATACGTTCACCAAGGCTCTTGGCAAGTCAGTTCGTTAGTCTTCTCGGCAAGTTGGGAATTTTTGATCCCCATGCTCCAACTTGAAGGGGGGTGTTAAGGAAATGATGTTAGCAATATTCTTTTATGAGTTATGATATGTTTACAGTTTCTATATTCTAGGATTGGCAGGTGTCCTATTAGTATAAGGGAACTATTCTATATTCTGTCTTATGTAACCTATATATATATTCTTCCATGAATGAGAATACAATACAACCTTTTAACTAAACTTGACATTATATTTCTAATACACCCCCTCATGCGAATGTCGTAATACCATGTGAAAGAACAAACCTAAGTACCTAACAAAAAGTTGAAGCGGATAGTTTGAGTCCCATGAATCATTACACTTCTAATACGCCTCCATGCGAATGCCCTTTGTGTTTAAAGCGTGGATCATGCCTGCACAAAGTGGCTCTATAACCTGTATTGTTATGTAGGGAAAGACACCTATTTATAAGTATAATTCACCTAGAGCTCAAAATGGTATAGAATAGAATCATAACACATTTTAGTTACTTGCCTAATGTTCGACCTAAATATAATCTCTAATATAATATTCTATTATGAAAAGCATACTATTTCACATATCACTAATATTCCACCTCCTAATAATAATAATAATAAGGAAAATTTGTCATGAATGATCCGAAGTTTGGCTGATTAAACAAAAATAATCCCAAGATGGGATATATACAACAATAATCCCAAGTTTACTCCAATCTCACAATAATGGTCCATGAGCTAACGATGTTAAAATTCCGTTAAAAAAATGATAATGTGGCATTTAAAAAAAATAAAAATAAAACAATTAAAAAAATTAATAAAAGGAAAAAATAAGAAAAATAAAAAGAAGAAGTTCAATCTCTATCTTCTCCCCCAGCAGAGACCAGACCACCCTCCTCAGTCCTCCCCCTCCCGATTCTCTCTTCTCCTCCCCAACCCTTGCCATCCCTCCCCCCGCCCCCCATCCCCGACAGGCTCTCTCCCTTGCCTTATCCCAACTACCCCGGCATTGCCCTCCCTCCATCTTCCTAAAAATCTAGCCCTTGCCGTTGAGGAAAAGCTCGTCGGCGGACATTGGTGGGGGTCCGTTCTCCAACACCGGTGAATCGAAGCTGGCGGAGAACTCGAACTACAAGGAGTCGCCACCGCTGGAGAAGGCGTTGGAGTTGGCCGGAGCAAGCACAGCGCCGTCGAGAATGGAGGATATAGCTGAAGCTGCGGCGGTGGTGGGGAAATTCTATATACCAGCCTTTTAATGACGTAAGGGGTGGAGGCGGTGCTGTCAATTGAAGTGAGAGGGGGATGNGGCGGGGGAGAACGGTTGGCAAGGGTGGGGGAGGAGGAGAGATAGGGAAATAAGCTTCTTTTTTTTTTTTTAGAAAATTGGTTTCGAATAATCCAAACTATCTCCATGTTGCAGAAAATAATCCCAACTTCAGTATTGGTACGTAATAATCTAAACTTTCACTTTGATTGCAATGCATGCACCAGCCTTGACATCATTAGTCTTCCAGTTAGTTATTTGCTTTGATAATCTTCAAGTTTAACTCCCAAAGAAGGGATTATCAAGTGAATCAATGTTACCAATCTTATTCATCATGAGAAATTTGATACAAAAAGTCTTATGTTGTCAAGGCTGGTGCATGCGTTGCAACCAAAATGATAGTTCAGATTATTATGCACAAATAGTGAAGTTCGAATTATTTTTTGCAACTCGGAGATAGTTTGGATTATTTGAAACAAATTTCCCTTTTTTTTAATTATTAGGTTTTAAAAAATATTTTTTTAAATTTTTTTTTAATGCCACCTCCTATTTTATAACATATTTTTAAAACCGTTAGTTTAGGGACCATTATTGTGAGTTTGGAGTAAACTTGGGATTATTGTTGTATATTTCCCATCTTGGAATTATTTTTATTTAATCGGCCAAATTTCGGATTATTCATGTCAAATTTTCCTAATAAATAACAAACTCATTTCCTAGCTGTTATTGACGCTCGAAAATAACAATCCCAACGGTAGTGGTCACTCGAAAGTACAATCACTAGTTGCAGTATTTCCTTAAAAGCACAATCTCCAGCATTAACTCGCTCGAAAGTAATAGTCCCAGCGATAGGATTCGCTCGAAAAGAATAGTCCCCACCGAAAGAAATCGGTCAAAAGGATGAGAATACGCGATGCCAAACGACAATGAACTCAAAGGTTGCGACTTGTAAAGAGCAACATGCGTCGATGACCAAGTAAAGAGTTGGGATAACCGATGAAAGGGGCCAACTTGAGTTGAGTGATTATTGAAAACAGGAAAGTCCTATTGGTGTGGTATATATAGGTTATTTCAGATAGTGACCACTGCTTTTCAAATACCCAGTTGGGGCCGTTTTATTTTTTTGACTGTTTGTTCCATGACCAAATAGTGAACTTTCCGTTAAAAGCTTTTGTGTTTATAAAAAAAAAAGTTCTTTTTACATATTTTTTTTAGTGAGGGAGAACGATTATCTCAAATCTCGTCCAAAAAAAGTGGGGAATGCCTATAGAATTAGTAGGAAAAGTAACAACGGAAGGAAGAGCCATGATCTTATGTAGAAATATGTGGAAGTTACCTACATTTTAGGTGAAAGAAGTTACCCGGATTAAGCAATTGAAAATGGGGAAAAAAATTACTGTGAATTACCAAAAAAAACGTGGATAGTTACCTACACTTGTGGTGAAAGAAGTGACAAGGAATTAAAAGTGATAAAAAAAATGTTATATAGAAATTACAAATGTAAAGAAGAAAGTGGAAAAAAAAGGTGAAATATATATGTATTTTAAAACGAAAGAAGGGATTTATAAACACGAAAGTTACCTACATTTAAGGTGAAACACAACGACAATAATTACGAATGAACGAATTAAATAAAAAAAATATACAAGTTAGTAATGCAATATTGCACCCAAAACAAGTTAGAAAATAATAGTTAATACTTGGTGAGTATCAAACCTAGCCGTATCTCTCCCTCTTTTCTATCAAAAAAATCCCAACTTCATTTTTGAGTTTTAGGGGCTTCATCATTGATAAAGTGCTGATGGTAAGCCCCAATCTCTTTACTTTTTTCGCTCTTTTTGGTTCCGCGGTTGATCATTGTCGATTAAAATCAGTCTCTCCTTTTGTGAGAGTTAGTTTAGGCCATTTATTGGGTTTGATTGTCTCTCCTTTTGTGAGAGTTAGTTTATCCCATTCATTGGGTTTGAGTGTCTCTCCTTTTTGTGAGAGTTAGTTTATGCCGTTTATTGGGTTTGGTTGTTTCTCTCTTTTCTGAGAGTATTGTTGGTTTTTAGTTTGTTTGGTCGTTGGTACAATGGTGGATTTCTTCAAGAGGTTGTCTACAATATCGGGTCTGAACATTCATCAAAGCTCTGGCAGGGTCTTCTGCAAAAAGGTTGTAATATGGGAAACAACGATGAAAGGAAGCTGTTCAGAATTGTTACATCTCAAGTGCTAGATAGCTTTTCAGATCCAATGTATTATGATATTTTAGATTTCTATATTTTTTGAATTTGATCTCATCTGTCGATGCCGTATGGCTTTTCATTAATGCAAATTTTATTTTCCCCTCCAAAAAAAAAAAAAAAAGTTAGAAAAATATTGTTTTTTAATTTAAATTTGCTGACCACGAAAGAAAAAGAGATAGATTATAGATTACAATTTAAGAAATTTTCTTATTTTGTAAAAAAAAAAAAAAACAAGCCAGAAAGAAAAATGGGTGAGAGCTTCTGTTAGTTTTCTCTCTCTGGGTGACCACCACCGCCGATGGGACAGAAGGGTAGACCACCTAAGCAAAATAAACAAAAGAAACCGGGCAAAATGCCAAAAGCAACTCCGATCAATGATTCCTCTTCTGGCTCGCAATCGCAGAACCCTAAATCCAGTTCAGTGAGTAAAATGGCAAGCCGCTCGCAGCAAGCACAAAAGGGCAGCAACAGCAATCAAAAACCTAACAGCGGATCCTAATCTCAGAAAGAAGTGATGACCACTCCACCACCTACACAAGCACCGATCAGCTCTCCAACATGGGCAGATGAAGTTGAAGCTCAAAAGAAGGCTGAAAACGTAGTGACTGAGCACACTCCTGGTAAGAAATGCCGAGTAAATCCTTGGGAATTCTTTGATGTTACTAAACTTCGTAATGCTGGTTACAAACTTGAGTTTATTGATCCTGAGACTCATGGGGGTACCAAAGTGGGAAAATTTTCTATGGATGATGTTAAACCTGAAATGGAGTATTGGGATTTTGCGATTGTCTGTTATGTACTTGGTGCTCGCCCTCCTCTTACAGTTTTTAGTGGGTACATTAAGAGATTTGGGGGGAAATATGGAATAGATAAGATTGTGAGAATGAAAATGGTATGATTATAGTGAGATTTTCCTCAATGGATGCAAAAAACGAGGTTCTACAATCTGAGATTTTCCATTTTGATAGCAAACCTGTTATTGTTCGACCTTGGTCACCTGACATTCAATCAGCTTCAGAACTTGACTTTGTACCTGTATGGGTGAGATTACCTGGACTGGACCTAAGGTATTGGGGGCCAGGCTCACTAAGCAAACTTGGAAGTCTTCTTGGTACTCCCATTATGGTTGACAAGGCTACTCAGGAGAAAAAACCGTATTAAGTATGCAAGGATGTTAGTTGATATGGAGTTATCTGAGGAACTTCCTAAAGCCAATTTGTTTGAAAATGAGAATGGTGTTTTAATGGAACAGGAAATGCACTTTGAATGGAAACCTATAAAATGTGGAATGTTAGGAGCCTTAATGGTCCCCAGAAGCAAAGGGATGTAATTACCTTTTGCTTTAAGAATAAAATAGGCCTAGTTGGGCTTATAGAAAATAAGCTGAGAGACACCAACTTTGCGAAGGTTGGTGAGATGATGTTTCCTGGATGCGGGAGATATTCTAATCTGGTCTATGATAAATAGAATAGGGAGAATAATGATATGTTGGCATCCTGCTATCTTCAGGGTGGACATTAGCTTGGCTACTGCTCAGATTGTTAATTGTAAGGTTCATCATCTAGCAACACAAGTGGATTTCAATGTGACCTTTGTTTATGGGTATAATACACTTGCAGAAAGGAGGGAATTATGGGATAGCTTAACTTTGATTTGCAGTAACACGATCCTCCCTTGGCTGGTGATAGGGGATTTTAATAGTGTGCTGCATAATGAGGACAGTATAGGGGGTGCTCTAGTTACTTATGCAAAGACTTGTGAATTCCAAAACTGCATTAATACTTGTCAACTCTCAGAGATGAGAAAGATAGGAGAGAGATATTCTTGGACCAACAAACATGAAGAGGGTCAAAGAATATTCTCCAAATTGGATTGGTGCTTCATGAATGAGTTATGGCTTGAGAAGTTTGAGGACTCAGTCACCATTGCCTCCCCATAAATGATTTCTGATCACACTCCCCTTATGATTCAATTTTATAAGTTTCCTGAAAATGGTAGAATACCTTTTAAGTATTTTGATATGTGGAGTACAGATGAATCCTTAGCTTTCATAAGGTGGTGATAGACAACTGGAATAAGCATGTAGAAGGGTACCCCATGTACAGGGTGGTGAGGAAGATGCAGCTTCTGCAACAACCTTTGAGGCAGCTCAATAACAACAGATATAGTGACATACAGGGAAATATTGCTGGAGCTTCAACATCAAATCCATATCAACCCTGAAGATCCAACACTCTACAATGAAGAAAAGGAGGCAAATCCTGAGTATAGAAGACTAACCTATGCACTGGAAAGCTTATATAGACAGAAAAGCAAGGTGGAACGGATAAAACTTGGAGATACCAACACCAAGTGTTTCCATTTAGTGATAAAACATAGGAGACACAGGAACAGGATTACTACCATCTGTGATGAACATGGTAATGTTATTACGCAATATGAACATGTTATTGATCAGTTCTGTAGTTTCTATAAAAGTATGATGGGGTCAAGAAGCTCAACTACTAAGGCTATCAGAGGGGACATTGTTCAAGCAGGGCCTGTTCTAACTACAACACAAAAGGTGGAGCTTATTAAACCTTTCACACCAGCTGAGATTAAGAATGCTATGTTCTCCATTCCTACCATCAAATGCCCTGGACCTGATGGTTATGGGAGCGGATTTTTTAAAGCAACCTGGGCCACAATAGGGGATGAGATCACAGTTGCAATCATGGATTTCTTCAACTCTGGTAAACTTCTCACTAGTCTTAATGCTACTGCAATAACTTTGGTGCCAAAAATAGATAATCCTCAAAAAGCTAGTGAGTACAGACCGATAGCTTATTGCAATACTCTTTATAAGTGTATCTCCAAGCTTATTTGTAGTAGATTAAACAAAGTGTTCCTGCATTAATTCATGAGAACCAAGGAGCCTTTGTACAGGGCAGGTACATAGGCTACAATATCATGATCTCACAAGATCTTTTGAGACTTTACAATAGAAATAAGATCTCACCTAGGTGTCTTATGAAAATATACCTTAGGAAAGCCTATGATAAAGTTGACTGGTTGTTTGTTTAGAATTTGATGCTGCAACTGGGTTTTCCTCCCAAGTTCATCAAGTGGATAATGACCTGCCTCACTTCTACAAGCTACACACTGAACATCAATGGCAGAATGCATGTCAAGTTCAATGGGGTTAAAGGGCTTAGACAAGGAGACCTCATGTCTCCCCTAATCTTTGTGATAGTCATGGACTACCTTACTAGAGCTCTTAAGATTTATTCAGAGAACCAAGCATTCAGACACCATCCTTTATGCAAGTAATTGAAGCTCACAAACTTGTGTTTTGCTGATGACTTAATGCTGTTCTGTGAAGCCAATGAGCAATCTATTACTGTGATTATGGAGTGTATGAAGCATTTCTCAGCTGCCACTGGCCTCCAAGCTAACCTGCAAAAGTCCCAAATTTATATTGGTGGAGTTAGTGACTCAGTTAAAGCTACACTGACTAGGTTAACTGGCTTCTCTGAAGGCTCCTTCCCCATGAGGTATCTATGGATGTCTTTATCCCCCACAAAATGGTCAAAGAGTGACTGCAACTCCCTCATTGAAAAGATAACAGCAAGAATCAACACTTAGGCAACTAGACATCTATCTTTGGCGGGCAGAGCACAGCTTATCAACTTTGTCCTTTACACCCTCCATGTGTACTGGGCTTCCATTTTTCTCCTCCCCCAGAGTATAATCAAGAAGGTTGAAGAGGTATGTAGAAATTTCCTTTGGGGACAAAGCCTACACTCAACAAAAATTCCACTCCTAGCGTGGGATAGGGTGTGTCTACCTCAAAGCAAGGGTGGACTGGGATTCAAGAATTGCAAACAATGTTATTAAGAGAAACCTAAAGCCCACGCGACAAGGATATATATTTACCCTGGATTTGACTTATTTATAAATTTCTCTTTCATAAGGGTGCAATGTATATTGGCGGCTTATTGCATTTACTGTTGACATTTAGACAGAAGACGGTGGTTACTTTATCATTGTATACGACAAAAGACGCTATCTCTCTTGGCAAGTTGATAACCCCACAAGTGCATGGTTCTATTGAAGTAGTAAAAAGAGTATCGTATCCATAGGGAGCAAGGTTTCAAGTACCGAATCTATCAAATTTTATCTATCTAGGCAATCCAATCATAAGTTTCAACTAATAGAACTACTAAATGATCACTTTACGCAAGGATCGAACAAATAAAACAGAATTAGAGTCGATTTCACACAATCAAACCCCTTGACTAACAAAACAAATTACACTAGCATGCCATTACAATCGATGTAAAGATGGATAAAGGACACCTAGAAATCTCTTTCGAACAATTTCTAAGCCAAACCTAACAATATTAAACCACCTATTTTCATGGGGTAGAACACGTTAAGAGCATTAAGCACAATATCAAATCCAATAGTCTACGAGAAAGCACAATCTACTTTCGTGATTGAACTCTCAAGATGGTCAATTGCTACCCATGAACAAGTATTCCCCTTTCATTTTTATACAAGTCACTTTAGTTAAACAAAACTCCTTTTTCAAGCAATTTGATTAACTAGGGCATAGAAAGACCATGTGTAATCGATTTCAAGGCAAACTAGTAGTAATTCATCCAAACATCAAGCGAATTTGAATGGGCTACATCAACCGTAATTGGGAGATTAGCTACTCATGCTTTCAAACACAAAAGAAAACAAATACCCAACAATGAACATTATAAATTAAACTATAAAGTGAGAATGAAGGAGAAAGGTAATAGAGAGGGGGAAGGAGAAGTAGAGAAAAGAGAAATCACCAAAAGCTTCTATTGCATAAACTCGAACAAAACACTGAAGTCGATCGATCGTTAAGAACAAAAACTAGAATTTTAGAGAACTAATCTAGATTAAACTATGAAAGCAAAATAAACTAAAGAGAGGAGATAATATGAAAATAGGCTTCCAAGAATAGAGGAAGAAGCCCAAAAATCTCCTCAAAGAAAGGCCAAAAGCCCGTGCAAAATGGTTCCCGGATGAGCACCGCCCGGCCGAGCGGAGATGGCGCCCGGTCAGGCGGCACCAGATGTTGTAATTCCGAGCCTTCTGCCCGGCTCGCCCGGTTGAGCGAGATACCCGCTTGGTCGGACGGCCACTGGGCGCTCTAAAAACTCTTATTTCGCTTTGTTTGCTTTGTCTCGGGCGTCCAAAACTCCTTTTTGCCTTCCGGTACACTTGTCACAACTCGATCAAAGCTTCCACTTGGCCATGGGGTGTCCAAATTATCCTGAAAACACTTAGAAAACACAATATACCCCAAGAAGTTATCTGGATCAAAAAAAAAATCACAAAAATTCATAAGAACTAATGCAATTATCCCGAAAACCATACCGGATGAGTGCAATTTTCTCATGAAAAACAACTATAAATACGCACTCATCAGAAGTCACATCTGAAAGACACCAAGTCGAATGGTGTCTTTGAGACTATCATCTCCCCATCACGATTCGCTAAGGACAATAACTTAGGTTCCATATAGTATGTTTTCAATTTTTAAGTTAGTAAAATTTCAAAATGGGTAAATTTTAGTGTGGTATATTGAGTTTTAACGTAAATATAGATAGGTATACCAATGTTTTAGAAAATACATTGAGGTATATTACTTTGGTGAAGTTGAGTGCAAATGTGAATTTCGGTTACTAAATAAGTGAAATGTCAAAAAAGCCTCTATAGAAGGTTGAAGTTTTTTTACCTTAATAATAACACTGATATATTGCAGCAAAAAAATAATAACACTGATATATACATTAAAAGAAAAAAAATAAAAAATAAAAAACACACACACACAGATATCTAAATATAACATACTATGTGTTTACAAAAACAAAAACAAAGAAAAAGTTAAATAAGTAAATAAATAAATAAGAGGGCCAATATACTTTTTACTTAAGAATTTCAACAAGGTATACTAAGGGCATTATAATCATAAAATCCTAAAACTGAACACTTTTTTGGAAAATATAGTGCCACGTCATCTTTGACTGGATGGAATATACCTCAATGTTTTTCTTAAACGCCGGTATACTTATCTATATTTACGTTAAACCTTACTATACCACATTAAAGTTTACCCTTTCAAAATAGAATCCAGTTTTATTTTTCAAATTTCACTTTTTTGTTGTGTATTTTCAAATTTTAAAATTAAAGTTCTCTTAATAGATGTTGGCTAATAAACCCTAAATATCAACAAAATTTCTCATGATATACTCCCTCCGTCCCATTATAACGTTGCCATTCTACTATTTATACAAAAAATAAGGAGAATGAGAGTAGGTGGGGGGAGTACTTGAGTGTTTTAATTTTTTATTTAGAATGTGTGAGTGGGATTTTAAAGAGAGAGAATGAGTGGGTTATTTTTTATCATAATTAATTGATAGTGGAAATAAAGTAGAGTTGTTTTTATTCACAAAATATTATATCAAGCAGCCTGATTTATCAGGCGGAATGTACTGGTAGTCTATAAAATGGTACTGGGAAACCAAACACTAGTACTGAAGACCAAAAGCTAGCATTACTTTTTTTTTACCCAGTATCGCTCCTGTACTACTTATTGTTTACACAGTACTATTTTTTGTTTGCCCATTACTCGCCTGATATATCATGCGGCCTGATAAGAGAATGATTGATTAATATTTATGAATATAGAATAGTACAATGGCCACCTACTAGTGGGACAAGCATATGCAAACAATGGCCACGTAACATGGGATGGAGGGAGTATTAGGAAGAGGGAGATGAGTTGACATAGAGAGGGAGGGGGTTGGGAGAGCGAGAGTTGGGAGGAGAGAGTAAAATTAGGTAGAGAGAGAGAGAGAGAGAGAGAGAGAGAGAGAGAGAGAAAGAGCTTACATACATACTGGGCCTCTATCACAATATACTACCCAAACAAGTCCTTAAAAGAGTGACTGAAATTTGCAAAAGTTACTTATGGAGTGGAAAGGCAGAGCCAATGACAAAAGTCCCACTGGTAGCCTGGGATGTTCTATGCAAGCCCAAACATAGTGGCGGCTTGGGGGTAAGGGATGTATTTGTGTGGAATACAGTTGTGTGGACAGCGGCTCACCGGGAAACCTAGCGCCCCACAAGTGATTGGATGGATGGTGCGTGCATGCGATGGAGGTGTATTTGGCTCACTCTCTCTCTACTTTGGCATAGTAACCTTGCTTTGGCCTTTTTATGATTATATGGGGAGTTCCCTCTAATCATTTGGCTTGCTTGATCTTGCCCCCCTCGAAATGAAGCTGGAAGGGGGTTTATATAGTGCTAGGAAGTGGAAAATGGAAGAAAATGCCATAAAATGGCACAAAAGGGCATGAAAGGGCACGAAACGGGCAAACCGGGCACTGAATTGCCCGGCCCGTGGGGCCAATTCAAGCTTGGTTTTGGGCTGAAAACTTTAAATGCTCATAACTTTTGATCCAGGACTCCGATTTAAGATCTGTTTGAAGTTTTGGAAATTTTAGAGCAAGGGATACAAGATGAGAGGAAAATTTATGAGAGAGGGGCCAAGGTTGAGATCTTGCCTTTGGTGTTCATCATGTCCAAGTCGGCTATTGTTATCGTCATCGAGCGGGGCG
This sequence comes from Mesembryanthemum crystallinum, assembly GCA_030267885.1. Taxonomy (NCBI): domain Eukaryota; kingdom Viridiplantae; phylum Streptophyta; class Magnoliopsida; order Caryophyllales; family Aizoaceae; genus Mesembryanthemum; species Mesembryanthemum crystallinum. The sequence continues at coordinate 1,617 of BSSO01002048.1, read as the reverse complement.
AGGACTTAAGAGACACCGATTAGGATGTCTACAAGTTGCAATTGGCATATATGTTTGGCATATAGCAAGCAAGGCAGACACACTATTGGTTAAATGGGTGAACACAATTTATATCAAGGGGAGAGAGTGGTGGACCTACAAAGCTGGTGGTGGTGCAAGCTGGTATTAGAGTAAAATTTGCTTTGTCAGAGACAAACTCAAAGCTGGCTACAATGGCAACACATGGAGAGGGCACCAATCACCAATCTGGATGCTATACCATTGGCTCATGGTACAAATGGTACCTACAGAGTTACCAAAGAGTTAGATTGGGGAAATGGGTATGGTTTAAAGCTAACCTACCTGAATACTCCTTCATTAGCTGGTTAGCCATGCACATGAGGCTACAAGTGAAAGAAAGATTGCACAGGCATAACATTTGTCCAGATGACCTCTGTATACTATGTTGCAATAAAACTGAGACTCAGAAGCACCTGTTCTTCAATTGCCAATTCAGTAAGCAATGCTGGGAGGAAGCAAAGCAATGGCTACACATCAATATAGCTACTGTAGATGTTTATAGAGCATGGAGGTGGGTGGACAGAAGATATAGAGGCAATAGGTTCGGGAAATCGATTATCTATGGTGTACTAGCTGGCTTGGTGTACCATATTTGGAGAGCTAGAAATGAAACTAGGCAGAACAATTGGATCTGCAGACCTACAACCATCCTTCACAGAGTGAAAGAAGAAATCAAAGGCATGGTACATGGCAATACTCAGAGGTTTTCAGCTAGTAACCTAGATTGGTTTAATGCTTTGTATGGATGAATATTTTAAATTTTTAGGTGCCACTACAAGAGAAAATGGGTATTATAACGGTTCCGTGCCCAACCTTATAACGGTTCTGACCGTTATATAGGCTACTGTTATTGAAAGGGGGAAATCTTTCATAACGGTGTTGGCCGTTATAAGAGATAGACGTCTTATAACGGTCATCCCGAAACACTGTTATTATAGGTCGGACTATATAACAGTGAACCGTTATAAGAGACTAATTAACCGTTATAAGAGATGGACCTCTTATAACGGTTGAAGAAAATCACCGCTATAGTTGTGTTTTTTTTTTTATTTTTTAAATTCGCTATATAATGGTTTGGAGGGTTTTATTTTATTTTTAAATATTGGCGCGCGATGTACCTCGTACCTGCATATACACCTAGTAGAATTTTTTTTCAAATGATAAAACCTGCTAGAAAATATTGAACCTGCTTAAAATTAATTGTCGCAATATATTTAGCATAAATCCATCATTCAACAATCATCGGCTTACAATTCAATAATCACCTTCCTACAATTCAATAACCACCAAAATTTACCATAATTACAATCTTCCAATCCACCTAAACTACCTTCCAAGAAGTTGAAGAACTACCAACATTTTTAAACACATCTATCCAGCATATCTACTAAATATAAATTAAACCAAAAGCTAATTAAGAATTCAATCTGACATCTAGTGACCACTCAGTTCGCACTTCATCTAAATCCGCCTTGGAGAAGGAAGCACGCATGGAGTACTTGGGATAATACTGCAAAAGAAGATGTAATACAGTCAGACACCAAATTCAGACACAAC
>BSSO01002047.1:0-20732 GCA_030267885.1 Mesembryanthemum crystallinum | reverse complement strand
GGGAAGAAAAAATACAACCAGGTACCCGGTCTTGGAACCGGTTCCAACCAGTTCCAAGACCAATTCCCAGATCTTTGGACCCGGTACCAACCAGTTCCAAGACCAGTTCCCAGGATCCAGGACCCGCCAAGACCAGTTCCAAGTATTTTGACCGGGTACCCGGTTGTGCTCACCCCTAGTATTACTCCCTCCGTCCCCTCTAACCGTGTGTTTGGTTATCTAAAGTGATAAGAAGAGAAAAGAAAAGAAGTGAAAGGAAAAGAAGAGAAAAAGAAAAGGAAAAGAAATAATTTTATTTCCATTGTTTGGTGTAATACTTTGGAATTGAAAGGAGATGAGTTATGTTTCCCATGTTTGGATAGATATGAGGAAGGAAAAGAAAGGAAACCAATTTTTTTTGAATTTGGTGGCTTCCTTTCTATCCAAATCGCTAGGAAAGCAAAAATGAAGTTTCATAATAATTCTTTCATACCAATTCCTATCTTATGTTTTTACATTTATTCAACCAAACATGGGAAATAAACCAATTTCCAATCATTTCCTTTATATTCCCATCATTTTCCATCATACCAAACAAGCTATAAATGTTGTCAAACCATTTTTACACAAATTTTAAGAAACAAAAAGAATGACTTATTTAGAGAGAGTTGGATAGAGAGAGGTAAAATTTAAAAATGAAGAGAGAGGTAAATATTGGATAGAGAGAGAAAGGGAAAGGGATTAAAAAATTAGTTCTCTTTTTAGAGTTGGTTGATTGATGAATTTTTAATTGTTTAAAATAGATAGTGGAGGGGTGTTATGGAGAGGATTGTGGGTAAAACTTTGGTTTGTACACATTTAAAGTGGACTTAGTTTTTGTTGGTTTGACAACATTAAGAGTGGATAGATGAAGTAAAATTCAGCTCCCAAAATGATTTCATTAGCCAAAAATATACTTCCATAATCTTTTAACTAAAACAAGTGAATTATGAGATTAAGGAAATTCAAATATATTTTCCCAAAATAAGATATAGCTTCTCAAACTATATATATCAGTTTTCAAATTCTAGTAGCAGAATAATTAATTTTAATAACAAAATAATTAAGTTCAATAAAGAAAAGAAATTCATATAAATCATTACAGAAATTACACAAAATTTTGTGGTATTACACTTCGGCACAATGAAGATCATCTATTGGAATTGTAGGGGGCTTAATACAACGAAATCCCCTACAATTTCACACCTCAATGGCTAGTTCGCAATTTTAGTCTTAGTTTATTTTGTCTGTTTGAAACTGAAGTGCCAACCATGCAACTAGGTAGTCTTGCTAACCGAGTCGTGTTCACCTTCTCTACCATAAAAAACACTCGTGATGCCATCACCGTGAGGTACAAAAGGCGTGCCTTCATATTCTGGCTTTTCCAGGGTTTCCTTATTGTCCGTGGGGGAAGAGGGTAATTGGGGGAATCCTTGTCTTTTGAGGGTTGTGGAGCAAGTTCAAAACGACCACTCCTGTTTTGCTCTCGTGGTAGACGAGCCAATACTTAGCTTGGACAGCTTCGACCCCCATTGGCATGGAGCCTTTGTGGGGAGTCCTTTACTTCTTCAGGTGAGTCTTTAGGCGCTTTGCTTTTGGTTCTCATATCTTCATCTTGTATGGATGTTTGACTTCGTTCCATCTCTTTGATAGATCAGGCTTATGGAGCACTTGTCCCTCATCGAGAGACCTATCAACCAGATCAAGTATTCGGCCAAGCAATTCCCGACCAGTAAGAGGTGCTACACTCAACAGTCCTAGGGTGATTGGAGGAAGTTTTTGGATGACGTGCCAATCTTGCGCCATTACATCCATTGGTGGGGCCTCGGGCCCATGATGCGTGCCATGAAGTTACACCATAGACTCGCATTCTTGGTAAAGGAGATTACCTACTTCTTCCCTTGTCGGGTGAGACGTCAGTACAGGCTGAGGCAACCATCCCTTATCGTAATTGTGCGAGGACTAATAATAGGCCTCTCAATGCCAACTACGTCGTGACATGGGAGCGATATTGGCGTAAGTTGGCCAAGTGGAAGAAGCATGATGTGTGTGAGACCACCTACGTCTCGAGGAAGTACAAGGCGTGGATTACATGTGAAGATCCTGAGAAGAGGGCGTCTCCCCGCAATTCCGAGAGGTTGAATAACCAGTTTCCAAGAGCTTCTGGTGAAGCAGAGCATGAGGTTGTTTCACCTAGAAACCCCGGTATATTCATAATTGAAGGGAAGAAGAGGAAGGAGAAGATAGACCCTTGTCCATCCGACAAGGGAAAAGAGAAGGTTGTAGGAATGAAGAAGAAGAAAGATATCCCTGACGCATGTGGGTCCTCCACAGATGTGTGGGATCTCGAAAGGGATGACATGGGGACGGAGAGGGATTGAGGACCCTTCCGCCAAGCTCATTTAGGATGTGGTGCTAGTGTTTTGTGTTTTACTAGCCTTTTGTAGCTTTTGGACTCTTTAATTACTTTGTAATTAAGGGTGGTATCCCCAAGAATTTGCCTTTCATAGATTCTGATCAATGAAATGAACTTTGGTTTGGAAAAATTAATTTGTCCAATTTTGTGAAGAAATGTTGGAAAAACAAGGTTTTGTCCAAAATTAATGTTAAAGCTTTGATTGTTTAAAATGATAATAAAGTGAACTCTTAGGGCGCAAAGTGATTAATTTGGCTGGACCTCGTCGAGAGGTTGCGTACAAATCCCGAGTGAGGAATCAAGCCATTCCTAGTTCATGTTTGCAACTAATCGTTGTTTTTTCTTTCCGCCTTATTTTTTTTTATTTTTTGCCTAATCCGCCTTAAAAGGTGTCAATTTAGCTTCATTTATTCTTTTAGTCCAATCTTGCTTAAGTGACACCAATGAGGGTCATGCCACACCTAACGGACGTTTTCCTTTTTCTTTTGTGAGTTAGTGCTAGATCTCTTAGGATGTGTTTGCCAGTGTTCATTAGGTGTAGAAGCTTTTGAGTTGGTCCAAATTGGTGAGTTGAGTGACTCTTGACCTTGGATTTCGGTGAGTTTGACCGTTCCTCTGCTTAGGGTCTTCTTGACGAGGTATGGGCCTACCCAGTTAGGTTTGAACTTGCCTATTAGGTCTGTAATAGGGATCCTTATTTTCTTGAGGACCAAGCTTCCCTCTTTGATGTTCCGGAGCTTGACCGATTGATTGAAGTGCCTTGCCATTCGCCGTTGGTAGATGTGCGAAGAATTAAGTGCTCTTTTTCTTTTCTCATCTATCATTAAGAGTTGATCGTATCTGGATTGGATCTAATCAACTTCGAGGATTTGGCTCTTGAGTGCTACCTTTAAGGATGGAATCTCGAGTTCTATTGGTAATACGGCTTCCATGCTGTATACCAAGGAGTAAGGCGTCGCGCCCATAGAAGTTCTAATTGAGGTATGGTATCCCCATAAGGTGAATGGGAGTTTGTCGGCCAGTCGTAGTATGTTTCAAACATCTTTTGGATAATCTTTTTGACATTTTCGATTGCGGCCTCGGGCTCCCTTTGTTTGGGGTCGATATGTAGAGGATCTTCGGTGTTAAATTTTGAAGTCCTTAAGGAGTTTAGCGACCTCTTTCTTGAAATGTGACCCGTGATCACTGATGAGTTCGTGTGGAACTCCGTATCCAGCGATAATGTTGTTGCAGATGAATTTTGCCGTTTGCCTTGACATTAGGTTGGCGAAAGATTGCGCTTTGACCCTCTTGGTGAAGTAGTCTGGCAACTAAGATCTACTCATGACCTCTGGTTCCTTTTGAAGCGATCTTGCTAATGATGTCTATTCCCCAAGTTGAGAAGTGCCAAGGGGATGTGAAGGTGTGAAGCTCTCGTGGAGGTAGATTTAAGAGATTTGCGTGGAACTGGCATTTGGCGCACAATGTGATGAATTCGTAGCAATCCCTTTCCATTGTGGACCAATAAAGGCCAAGCCTCGGGATTTTTCGGGCGAGCATAAGATAGTCCATGTGAGGCCCGCTCACTTCCTGGCGTACTTCGCTCATGATCCGATGTGATTCCTCCATTCTAACACAATGGAGGTACAAAGGATACCCTCTTGTGAAAATTTCCTTGTACTAGGATGAAGTGTCTGGCAAATCGCCTCAACATCCGTTACTCGGGAGGGTATGTCTCATGAGCCAAGTAATTCAGCAAGTCAGTATTGTAAAACTTGAAAATTTTGAAAATTTTCCCTTTCTGACTTGTCATGGTAGAAAACATTATTTGTAGCATTGGTGTCCTAAATGTTTATTGATCATACGATGTGGTTGTGTGATTGCTTGCTTGTTTTGAATCCTACAAATAAATTTTTTTACCTTTGTGATTGGGTGAATTGGGATTGTTTGGAGTAATTTCTCTTAATTTCGAGGACGAAACTTTTTTCAAGGGGATAAGATGTAACATCCAGATATTTCCCATAATTATTATACAGAATTAATATGATTATTTGGGAATTCAAAAAATTGATCGAGAAATATATTTATAATTATGAGAAAATGAATAATTATTTGAGGGATTTATATTGTTCTAAAATTCATATTATATTCTTATTTAATTAATATTTAAATAATTACTTGAGAATAAAGAGAAAGTATTCGTTCATTTTAGATTAAAGGTCGCTATTATTTACTAGCTGTTTGATTATTAATTTAAATAAGGAAACAATTTTGGGATCACTTGAGAGCTATTGGGGTCAATTGATGATAGTGCTCAATTTTAGTTGAAAATGTGGGCCCATTAGGGTTCCAAATCGAATTCATATAAAAGTGTTGGACCAAGATATTTCCTCTCTCCTCACTTTTTCCTCTCTCCTCTCACCCATTTTTTTTCTTAAGCTTCCAAAGGAAGCTTTCCCTTTTTGCTTCTCCTCAGCTCACCCGACATCACCTACCACCACCCTCAACGCCACTTCTCTCTCTCGCTTCACCCACTCTTGCAGGTGGAAGTCACTGTCTCTACCATCACCACCCAATCGCCGGCCAATGGCCTATACGAGGTTCACCTTCCCCCTGTTCTCTGTATTCTTCAGATGGGTCGTGTGTTGCCTGTTGCTTTCGATCGCTGCTTTGCTCCACCATGTCGAGCGCCTGCTGCTCCGGCGTGTCACACGCCCACCTGATGGAGTCCCCAACCATTGAGGACTGATGGGTTTCGAGCTACGCCCTTTCTCTCACCCCCTCTCGTGAGTCTCTTTGATTTGGGTGAATTGGGCAGCCCGGAAGGAATTGTTACCATCGCCGTCTCGCCGGCGACCTGACGCCGTTGCTGACGTGTCCGACCAACCTCCATCAGTTGCTAGCTTCCTCTCTCTCAACTGGTGGATTTTTTTGTGAATGATTTTGAGCTATTGGAGTTGCTTTGGATTCGAATGAAGGTAACATCACTTTTATAGCTTAGTGTGAATCTGTTCAACTGAGATTTTACTAGTTGTTTGATTGAGTGCTGATGTGCAAGCTAAATTCTTATTGTCTTATTTTCGTTTGAACTGAACCTGAATCTTATTACTTTGATTGCTTTTATTGGCGATAGCCTTAGATCATGTTGAATTGTTTGCGCTTGAATTGGATTGTTGGGTTATTACCCTTATAAGTGAGTATAGATGAGTGGTTGATGTATAGTTTGTTTAGTCGTTATTACTGGTGTTGTTACTCGAAAGTTTGGGAGGGCTAGCAAAGAATCGAGCTTAGGCTATTTAGTGAACCATGTTGATTGGCGAATTGAGATGGAACCTTTGTATCTAGTTAATGACTAGTTCATATTGATGAGCTACTCACGGATGAGTTATCAAAGTGTATAGGTCATTATACCTTGAGTATTGTGAATATTGTTAAGTGAGATTGGACTCTAGACGAGACCCGAATTATGTTCCTATAAGAACTCACATTGCTATATTCATGTTGACGTTTCTCACAATAATTGGGCGATTCTTTAGAGACTTTTCTATCATAGTAAGGTGATCATATGAAATCTTATAAATCCGAGAGCATGAGATTGCTTCATACCAAGATGGGTGTCTCATTCTCAAATGAAAATTATGATGAGCGACCTCTCGATGCGAGATTACATATGTGGGTTGATATATGTATGTGTTTTAGTTTCAGGCTTGTATGTAGCCGATTACGTAGTTCTTGGCATAGAGGCGATTGGCTATTTATCTTGTAATTTTTGAAATACGTCGTCCCTCATAGGGGACCTTTATGCTTGTCCCTCATAATGGACTATACGGAAGTGAAGCTTGGATTGGCTGAGCCTGAATTGGCTATTGACATAGAAAATTACAATTTAAGGAAATTCCAATTGGTACCCTTGAGGTTAAGACCTTTTCAGTTGGTGCCCAAAATCTTTTTAAAATCCAAATGGTGCCCCAGTATTATTAGCATTTTTTACTTGGTGACCTAAATTTTAAGAGAAATGTTAATTAAGTTGTTAATTTGCAGATGTGGCATCTTATATTGGTTTTACCACCCATTTTCAAGTTCCCCTCAACTTATCAGTCCCTCAATCCTCAATTCAAAGCTCTAATTTTGCTCCCCTAAGCTTATTATTATGTTATTCAAGTTTTAATTTTGCACCTTAAAACATTATGAATGATGGAGATGAAGCATTAGAGAAGTAGATACGAAAAATATGTGCAAAATCAATAAATTAATCACCTGAATTAGCATCTTTCTTAAAGAAAATGGTCACCAAGTAGAAAAGGCATAGAATATAGGGGCACCATCTGGATTTCGTAGAAATATTGGGCACCAATTGAAAATGTCTTAACTACAAGGGTACCAACTGGAACTTCCCTACAATTTATTTACGTATTCGGTTTCATTTGTTTACACTGCCATATAGTTAAGACTAGGGATCATCTATTGACCTCATTTATTCATATTATGTGTTTGGGTCTCAAGATTGTTATACTTGAGACTGTTTGGTAGTTAGTGAGTCTATAGTTGAGAAACCATGGGGGCTTGTGCTTAAAGATCGAGAGATGTTAGTTGTGATTGTAGTATCAAACTTATGTTCATGACATCCTATTCTATTTGATTATTATTACTATTCTTTAAAGTGTCGGTTACCAGTTTTTTCTGACGTTGTTACTTTTATGTCTATGTGTGGTCCCCTCCATCTTTTCTTCTATGGTGGGCCTGTGATGACCCATTGATGACTTATTCTCAACGGCGAGCAGATTATTTGTACAGGTTGGACTGATGTGAGGAAATTGTTCGCTTCCGCTAACACTCGAGTTGAGTCGCTCAAAAGCTGTTGAATATATTGAGTTATGAGTTAATCATTCTTTTATTGCAATTGTTGTAATAAATAGACCACATAGACTTGTTGGGTTGTATTATCGTAATGGTTTAGCTTGGCACTCCTCCGCGCAAGTCGAGTGCGGCGGTAATGCCTCGGTTATAATGGGATTGTTCTTGGATTTATTATTATTTTTTTGAAACAGGTTTTATGTATAAGCCTTATTGGTTGGTTTGTTGAATTTACAAACGAAAGTCTGCCGGATTTTCGGCTCAATTTTAATGATTTTATTTCTTTGAAAACTAGGGTGTTATAGGTATACCATTCCTCGGACTCATTGTTTCACACTTCGGCTTGCTTGCAAAAGGAGGGCTTGCTTCTCCTTTGTATGTGAATGGATACCATCTCAACGGAGTCGGGCATGTTGATCATGGAAGCTAGCTTTGCCAAAGCGTCGGCAAACTGATTATTGTCGAGGGAGGTAAGTGATTTGGATGTGATCAAAGTGATTGGTCAACCTCTCAAGATATTCTTAGTAGAGTGCCAAGTTTTCATTGCGAACTTTCCATGTTTTGGAGATCTGGTTGATGATGAGTATAGAATCCTTGTAGACTTGGAGCTTCTTTATGTTGAGGTCGATGGCGGCTTGGAGCTCGAGGGTACATGCCTCGTATTCAGCGGCATTGTTACTGACCTCGTAATCGAGCTTGATTGAGAGGTGTGTGTGTACCTTCGGGGGAGACCAGGATACCCCTATGCCAAAAACCCTTTTGATTAGAGGCTCCATCGAAGTATAATTGCCAATGATCCTCTTCAATTTAACATTATGTGCTCGTTGTGAAACTCATACCCCTCTTCCTCATTAGAGACTGGATGTTCCGCCAAGTAATCCGAGACGACTTGCCTTTGAGGGTTTTGATAGCCTCATACTTGATGTCAAATTCTAATAGTAAGACCGTCCATCTAAACGTTCTTCCCTTGAGAACTGGCTTCTCGGATAAGTACTTGAGTGGGCTTAATCGCGATCTGAGGTGGATCGTGCTTTGAAGCAAGTAGTGCCTTAGCTTCTTTGTTGCTCACACTAAGGCAAGACACATATTCTCTATTGTGGAGTAGCGCGTCTTGTAATCTAAGAATTTCTTGCTTAGATAGTAGATTGATTTTTCCTCGCTCTCTTACATTTGAGCTGTAACCAGCTTCTAGGCAACATAATCATAGAAGCCTGGACAGATTAGTCATGGGATGTTATGTAAACAATTTCTAAGCCCTAGGTTATGCCATAGGCATAGCTACTATTGAGCCTTAGACCTCTGCATTGACAGAGGGGATGGGTAATATAGACTAAAGGTCATCAAAGACAATGAACAAGCTGGTTACCGTGAGGTAAATGATGAGGGATTCTCCTGACCTTGGCGGGTTGGTCAAGTATTCCTTGATCTTGTCGAAGGCTCTTTGAAACTCGTCGTTCCACTCTTTTTTGACATGTTTCTTGAACTTTTTGAAGATTGGCTCGCATGTAATTGTCATTTTGGAAATGAAGCGACTGATGTATTGGAGTCTCTTGAGAAATCCTTTAATCCCAATCTCGTTGGTGGGAGGTGGCATGCTTGGATGGATCAATTTTAATCCCTTGTAGGTTAACAATGAAGCCTAGCACCTTCACGGTTATGATGCCAAAAGCACACTTTTGAGGGTTGAGCCTCATGAGGCACTTGCAAAGCCTAGTGAAGAACTTCCTTAGGTTGGGTATGTGCCCTTCCTTTGTCATGCAGGAGACAATCATGTCGTCCGCATAGACTTCTACCTCCTTATGAATCATGTCGTGGAGGATCGTGGTAGCCGCCCTTTAGTATGTGGCCCCGGCATTTTTGAGTTCATGGGGCATCTTAGTGCAACAAAATAGCCCCCAATGGGTGATGAAGGCTGTTATGAGCTTGTCCCTTGTTGGCATTTGGATTTGGTTGTATCCGGAATACCCGTCCATGGTTGAAAAGAGAGCTTTCACCGTCGTATTGTCTACTAAGATGTCAATGTGCAGCAAAGGAAAGTCGTCTTTGGGGCTTGCCTTGTTTAGACATCGAAAGTCAATACAAACTCGGACTCTCCCGTCTTTCTTCGGTACTGGCATGATGTTCGCGATCCAATCAGCGTATTACACCGTTTCAATAAACCCAGCGATCAATTATTTTTGAATCTCTTGTTTGATCTTTAGGGCCCACTCTTCATCCTTCGAAGCTTCTATTTGACGGATTTGGCATTTGGGAGGAGCGGCAAGAGTGCTCGGCGATGTCCCTGTCAATTGCCGACATATCTTCGTATGACCAAGAAAACACGTCCTGAAATTTTATTAACAGATCTATGAAGTCTTTACGCTCTGTTGGTGATAGAGACAAGCCAATCCACACTTGGTGGGACTCGTCCCATCATAAGTTAGGTTAACGAGTTCACTTTCTTCAATTATCGAAGTGGATTGTTCGTGTGCAATTAGTGCTTTGATTATTTCTTTAGGTAATTCTGTTTCATTGTTATCATTAGCAACTAAAAAGTCCGAAGTGTGCAAAAGAGGTGTTCATTTCATTGACCGAAGGAAAAGGTACAACGGAAGTGAAAGAGACAAACTCAAGGGGAATAGAGAGAACAATGCCAGACTCCTTAGGGGAAAGAGACTCAGACTCAGACTCAGACTCGGGACTAGAATCAGACTTAGACTCGGGAGCGGACCTTGGCCATGACGAATCTTAATCTTGAGTTGACGCCCGTCTGAGTAAGTCCACTTAGTGGTGTAACTCCAAGTCGGACAACTTCACTTGCTGGGGTGATAAGCTTTGAGAGGTCGAACCCTTCACCAAGTAGTGCTGAGTTGAGAGAGAGGCATGATGCTTGATAGGGGTTGTGGCGCTCTTCGGCGAACAAAAGACCCATGGAGTTGTTGCTAAAATTGTCAGCCCAATCCTCGGGAGTCTTGGCTTCTTGCAGGAAATAGAGTGCCTCCTCGGTGTTGGTATAGCAGTCGTGGAAGATTTCGAGCCTGGGGATCGTCTCTCCGGTCGAGACCAAGTAATCAGGTTTGAGGAACCCGTAATGCGGAGAAGGATCTCCCTCCTTGAAGAATTGCCCGTTGAGGGTATAGTGGCATTGGCTTGAGGTAATTCTTGTCATTTTCCCTCATCTTCTTCTTCATGGTCTCTCTATAGATGTGGGCTTGGATTTCGGCTTTGGTTGGAGTGTAATCGAGACCGAACAAGTCGTTCTTCGGTTTGGAGGATCAAGAAGAAGTGTCTCTAGTGGGTAGAATGCCCAAGGACATGCCCAAAAAGTAGCCTTGTTTGCACAGGATGGCGTTAACGGTGAGGTTTGAGTAAGGATCGGATGGATCCTGTTCAATGACAGCGATGGCTTCGAAGCCCCATAGGTTGAGGTCTTCCTCATTGTGTTCGATCTTGAGGATAGGAGCTTTGTCTATTGTGGCCGATAAGGTGTTGGCTAAGACTCCGCCTAGAGCATCTCCCACCATCATCTTGACTTTCTAATGAAGGGTGGATGCGATGGTGTTGAGGCTGTGGAGCCATGGGCGCCCTAGTCCAAAATTAGTATGCCTCAAATGCAATTTCTCAAATATCAGTATACCTATTATTTATGCCACACCTCAGTATAGCTCACTGAAATTTACCTGTATTTATTTATGAAAAGATGCTTTAGGATTACTGTTGTGTTGATGGTGGTGGTTTTCTGGGTGTGAAGTTATATGGGTTGAGAATTTGTTGTGTTGAGTGTTATCCTAGATTCAAGGAGAGGGATAAGTATGAGATCAAGTAATTTTTTCTTGAAAATATTTGGATTATCGATCTGTTTTTGGTTGCTTTTTTTTAATAAGAAAGGTCAGTTGCAATCTATTCCATCGGTCGCAAACACATATATACCGATCGAAATTTAGTCGGAAATCAAACTACCAAATTTAATATAAATCGGTATCAGGTCAGTTGAAATGTGAAAATGAACCGATTAATCGGTCGCAACTTTCATTGGCCACCACGATTATTGCTACTCTTTTTTTTCGATCGTAAATTAGTCGCAATAAGAAGTTTGCAACCGATTATTGCTGTTTTGCGTCCGATTTGGTCGGTAGCAAAATCGTGTTTTTCTTGTAGTGTAAGTTAAATTCCATCTACAAGACCTATACAACATCCTAACTGGCTACATATGCCCTTCTACATTCACTTGTTCAATACAATTACAAAAATAACTAATAGCATCCCAAAATTTCCAGAGCATTATACACATTTCCAATTAACTCTTCAACCGATTTGTTCGGTTCAACAAATTCATCCTTCACTTTCATCCCATCATCACTCTCATCACAATCTGCCACCTTTTTCTTTTCTTCACTCCCATAGGATATCGCATGCCCATCATGAAGGCACAAGAAGAAGTTACACTCATCACACCGAAAATATGGTGCGAAGCTATTCCTCGAAGATTCCGATATGCGCAATTGAGCTCTCCTGCCGCATTTTGACACATGGTTGATTCCGCAAATGAAGTGAATCAAGGAGCTTTTGCTAAAGAAAATCCACGAGAATGCATAATTTGGTGACAGAGAGTTAGAGCAAGAGGAGATGGGAATCTGAGTAAACTTGGTTGAGATTTTTGGTAGGTATGTAAATTTTTGTGGAATAAAGGCAGAGGCAATGACATGGGGTGGGTGGGTCTGATTTATGGAGGCTGGAATTTTGGAGGGAAGGTAAAAAAGAGGGGGAAACCAATTTAGGCTGGGCAATGAACGAAAATGGGAGGAAAAGTGCAAAACCCATTGCAACTCATAACTTAACACCTGAAATAACGGAAAACCCACTTTTGGTCGCGGGCCAAACACGTCACATAACAGAGGGACACCATTAGAATTAATAACAAAAAATTGGGCACCAATTGGAAAAGTTATAATCGTAGGGGCATCAACTGAAAAATCCCTAAAATGATTATCAGTTTAAACTTTTGGTTGAGTTGGTCATTCATAATAAAGAGGGATGAGTGGCTTTTGCCGCTTTGGAGTGTTATTCTCAGTTTAGGCCCTTTAGCATGAATAGGAAAAACCTCAAACAATTAGAAGTGCTGCATTTTTTTATATTTGATATTGAATTGTGAGTGCATGAGTCCCACATGTGTTTCGGCCTTCAGAAGTGGCTATGTCCCCCATGAATGGACAATATTCGCCCCCAAAAGTGACGAAGAAACCCTAGGAATGGTCAATGGTTTAATCTTTAAATACCCCTATAAGTAGAGGCCCTAAAAACCTTTACTTGCTTGTGCCAAGCTAAGTATATGATTCCAAGTTCAAGAAATAAACAGAAGTATTAAGGAGTTGTTTGGCCAAGTTTGCGTAACTGTTTCTCAAACACTAGTTTTCTTGAAAGTTTTTTTAATTTCTCAGAAATTAAAAACATTTTCTAAAGGCCTTGAAACAAACTAAAAATTGTAACTTCTCATCTGTTTCTGGCACAAAACCAAACTCCATTTAACTTAAACTTTCGCAATTTCTCTCACCTTTCAAATTGTACGATGTACGAAAAATTCACCAGCACCTCTTTCAGTTCTGGATATGAAATTTGGAATCATAATTTGAAGAGGTAGTATTTTTTTTTTCCAGAAAATTAAAGGCTCGAGAGAGGGCAGCAACATAGAAAGGCTTCAAGCCGTTTGACGAGCTCTAACCTTTGATCTACTTGTTTTCTGCTATGGCCTTCACCTGGTCTTTTCCGATTTCATGGAAAATCCAATTTATTTCTCTCTCCTTGGTGGCTACTTGCACAAAATACTTTTTTGATCGATGCTTGCATAAAAAGCTACATATCATCTACTCCCTCCGTTCTACAAACAAGGTGATGCTTGGTTTTCCGCANCATACATTGAGTTGCGGAAAACCAAGCGTCACCTTCTTTAGAGAACGGAGGGAGTACTATACAAGGAATAATACTCCATCCGTCCTTCTCAAATGTTGTTAAACCAAATTTGCACTGAAATTAAAAAGGGAAAAGAAGGGATTTTTTTTCCAAATTTGCCCTTGGAGTCAAACATTTAAATATAAAAGTGGAGTATTTATTTATAGTGGGTAGAGAGAGATAGATAGAGAATAGAGAGAGATAGGATGAGCAAAAATAAAATCATTTTTAATTGAGAAATAAATTTATTGTTAACTTTTTAATATTATTTGATTTATAGTGGAAGGGTATTATTGGGAATTATGTGGGATAATATTGGTTTGACAACATTTGAGATGGACGGAGGGAGTAAAAGTATTATATTCATTATTTGAATGTAGAAAAAGTTCTTTTTTCTGTAGAAATCACGCCAAATAATTCAACTACATTGCTAGTGTTTCTCAAAAACTCTTTTGTAATAGGTTACCAAACACTCTACAATTTCTCTAAAAACTCTTTCTTAGATATTGTAACATAGAACCATTTTTTTTTTTTTTTTTAGAAATTAAGGCAAACAACTCCTAATTATACACATCTGTTTTAGAAAAATGTTCATTAATCATCTATATTTCTATCCTATGTATTGAGTATGCATTGAACAATAACAAGCATTCAATGATTTTATATAATTCATGCTTTGCCTAGCTAGGTTAATTATGTTTTATAGCTTTTAATAATTTAGTTTATGCTTAATTGATTTTAAATTTTTTTTTAAGTGTTAGATGTTGGTTATTCAGTTCATATTAACCCGAATTAGGCTGCCATCCGTGATACGATTCTTGTGTTATTCTTAGTGGCAATTTTGCTTGTGTATAGGTGGGCGATACGAATCTCGCGTTGTTCTCGGTGGCAGTACTGCTTGTGCATAGGTGGAAGTGGGTGATGTTCTCCATCGCTACTCAAGTTGTTAGTTTATAGGAAGTCAGTAGGAAGAAGGATGTTTATTTGGTTAAATCCAGACTTTAGTAATTAATTTATGTTGTAATAATACAAATAGTTACATAACTATTTGGGTTTGCTGTTGAAAACTGTTTAGAGGATCAATATTGCACATCCAAATTAGGAAATATAACCCAAACTGGCGCCCTACAAATATCCTCATTCTCAATACAAAAACAGGGGACCAAGGCTTAATTCAAAACAAATGCTCTACCGCCAATAGTCCATGGGCCATAGATAAGAATGACATCTCTATCATCCATAGATTAAAAACAAAGAAGATCCACTCCTTAAGTAATTTGATATTTTTGGACAAGGAACTAGAATTTATCCACGAATCATTAATTATGACTAATTTGGGATTTCACCCACAAAAAAGCCTTACCAGAGTAGCCATTCCAACATTCCTGCTCCCTCTGATCCATGTTATCCTCTTCATCAAGTATAAAAGTTTCAAAGTCCTGAACAACAGCGACGAATTTAAGCTTCATACCTTGTCAAGGTTTACGATTGCCAACTAAAGTATCCTTTTAATTCCCACTATTAAGACCCTTACAAATTCCATTCTATCCTTAGTTATTGGCATTCCCCCCATTCTTAGTAGTATCATTCCAAGGAAGGCACCATAGTAATAATTAATACCAGTTGAGTCAAGATTTAACATGCAATTGCTCATCAGTTGAATTAGACTCGTTCACATCAGGCATATCAGGTAACCTACAACCCACCAAATGATCCACACAACTATCATTCTGAAGAACTAGCATATTATTCCAATAAGAGGAAACATCTAGATGCTCAAGCTCAAAGGGTTGAGGTTACCTCACTACGAGTTTTACTGTTGTCTATTGCCATTGTCACCAAGAACCTCATGGAAAGAAAAACCAATAAATCTCCCACGCAATTGGCAAGGACTCATCTGGGTTTGAATTTGCTCCTCAATAGTTACTAGGTCATTTTACACAAAAAAATATCAGACAAATGAGTACTACGAGCAGAAGAAAAAGCCATAAATGGATGCTTTGAGGACGCTCACGCTTTGGCATGGTGGTCAAATGATAAATGATAAGTACGCTAGCTAATGTGCACCACCAGAGCTTAACAAACTCTTAACCTTTTCCATTTCATTATGTTTCTTCTTCTTTTTCGTCGTTTTTTCCTTATTCTTTTAGAATAGTGACTTGTATAATATAAGCGGATCTTTACATTGAAATGAAGCTATGACTTTTAAAATCAAAATAAATGAGAGTTAACTTTTAATCTTGATTTCAGGGTGAAGTCACCCTTATATTTATTTAACAATCACCCCATACTGATTTTAAGTCACCTCTATATTTCCTTAATAATCAACATTATATTGATTTTGAAAACAAAAAAGAAAGAAAAAAAACAAAGGAAACAAATGAAGTGGAACAAAAAAGGAAAAAAAATCGAAAAAGGAAAAATGGAATAGAAGACATGAAAAACACAAAGTGTTGAAAATGAAAGACTACAAAGGAAACGTAAACGGATAGATTTGAAAACAAAATAGGGAAAAATTTAAATGAAAAATGGGAACAAAATAAAGAAGGAAACAAAAATCAGAAAGGGAAAAAAAAAATTGGAATGGAAAACATAGTAGAGAAGAAGCGACTAAGAATTTGAACTCTACATCTTCTACATATACACACTATCTCTATAATTGAAAGATGAGTTTTTCTTTTTTAATATAAAAGACTTTTTGAATTGGTTTTACATATAAATTAAGAGGCCCTAAAACGGGGAGATCATGAGTCAAGCAAGTCATATTCTTCTGTGCAATAATTAACGATTGTGCCTAAGACTCTGCAAACCCTAAAACATCCCAACAGATGACATAACCGTTTAGTGGGGGCCATTATAAAATTGTCATAAAATTCTTCAAGTCACGATTCCACAATCCCTTAAACACCCTACCCATTGGCATTTGTAGCACGTCATGAGAACCAAAACGCAGTGTCCTATCTACAATGTCAAGCACCAATTCCTCAATACGACAAACTCAAGCACCATCGCTGAGTCGTCGTAACTCCACAAGAGCTGCCACATAATCACATTCACACGAGAGAGAAAAGGAAAAAAAAAACCTAATAGGTTTTCATTATTTTTACGGGGTGGAGTGAATTTACTCATCATAAAATGACTTTTCTCTTTTAATGTTTTTCTATGTTTTAAAACATATATCTGATGGGTTACAACGGGAAGTGTGATGACAAGGACCGTGATCATGATGTAATAGCTATATTAGTATATGTAGTTTATAGTAAGACAGTCATCGGTATAAGACATAGACTTTTAAATAAACCTGGTATGTAATAATGATACAAGTAGACTTGATATAATAGTATGGAGTTTATATAAATTATCTTTAATAAGCTTTCAGCCTTGTATATGCTATATGTGTGTCAGGTATAAACTATTATTGTGACGGCACATGTATATTGTATACGGCGGTAATACACTAGAATTTGGGACATTCGCTACCGCTAAACTCTCATAAGATAGTCCTAAATTCCGGTGTGTTACAATCTGATCGAGATAAGTAATGAGGTTCGGGGAACCCGTAATGGAGAAGGATCTCCCTCCTTGAGGAATTGCCCGTTGAGGGTGACAGGGGAAAGTGGCATTGGCTCGACGCAATTCTTGTCCTTCTCCCTCATTTTCTTCTTTGTGGTTTCCCTTCGGAACTGGGCTTGGATTTAGGCTTTGGTTGGAGTATAACTGAGAGCGAATAAGTCGTTATTCGTTTTGGAGGACCAAGAAGAAGTGTCTATAGTGGGTAGAATGCCCAAGGACATGCCTGGAAAGTAGCCTTGTTTGCGCAAGATGACATTGATGGTAAGGTTTGAGTAAGGATCGGATGGATCCTGCGCAATGATCGCAATGGCTTCGAAGCCCCATAGGTCGAGGTCTTCCTCATTGTGTTCGCTCTTGAGGATAGGAGCTTTTCCTAGTATGGCCGATAAGGTGCCATTTAAGACTTCGACTAGAGCATTTCCCACCATCATCTTGACTCTCTGATGGAGGGTGGCTATGATAGCGTTGAGGCTGTGGAGCCATCGGCGCCTCAGTCCAAAATTAGTATACCTCAATGTAATTTTCAAACATCAATATACCTCTTTGTATTTATGTCAAACCTCTTATAGCTCATTAAAATTTACCTGTATTTATTTATGAAAAGATACTTTATGATTATTATTGTGTTGGTCGTGGTGGTTTTCTGGGTGCTGTGTTATATGGGTTGAGAATTTGTTATTGGGGGTTGAGTGTTATCCTAGATTCAACGAGAGGGATGTACAAGATCAGTAATTTTTTCTTAAAAATATCCGAACTAGCGACCTATTTTTGGTTGCTGATCTAGATTTTTTTTTTTTTAATAAGAAAGGTCAGTGAATCGGTCGCAAAACATATATACCGACCGATTGATCGGTCGCAAATTTCATTTCCACGATTTTCGCTATTCTTTTTTTTCTTCGGTCGCAAGAAGAGGTTTGCGACCGATTAGTGCTGTTTTGCAACCGATTTGCTCGGTAGCAAAATCGAGCTTTTCTTGTAGTGAAGTTTGAGTCGATCTACAAGCCCTAACAACATCCTAACTGGCCACTACATTCACTTGTTCGATACAATGACAACTATAACTAGTAGCATCCTAAATATAATTTCCAAAGCATTATTCACATTTCGAATTAACTCTTCAACAGATTTATTCAGTTCATCAAATTAATCCTTCACTTTCATCCCATCATCACTCTTATGACAATCTACCACCTTCTTTTCTTCACTCCCATAGGATATCGCATGTCCATCATGAATGCATAAGAAGAAGTTACACTCATCGCACCAGAAATATGGTGCAAAGCTATTCCCCGAGGATTCCAATATGCGCAATTGAGATCCCCTCTCGCACTTGACACATGGTTGATTACTCAAACGAAGTGAATCAGGGGCTTTTGCTGAAGAAGATCCACGAGAATCCATCAAATCAACTTGGGCACAGAGTGTTAGAGCAAGAGGAGATGAGAATTTGAGTACACTTGGTTGCGATTTTTGGTAGGTATGTCAGTTTTTGTGGAATAAAGGGAGAGGCAATGAAATGGGCTGGTGATTCTGATTTAAGGAGGTTGGAATTTTGGAGGGAAGGTAAAAAAGAGGGGGAAACCAATTTAGGGCTGGGCAATGAACGAAAATGGGAGGGAAAGTGCAAAACCCATTCTAGCTCATAGCTTAACACCTGAAATAACGGAAAGCCCACTTTTGATCATGGCCCAAACACGTCATATAACAGAGGGAGACAAGCAATTAAAATTAATAAAAAAAATTTGGACACCAATTGGAAAAGTCATAACCACAGGGGCACCAACTGGAAAATCCCTAAAATGATTAATGTCAGTTTAAACTTTTGTTTGAGTTGGTTCTTCATATTAAAGAGGGATGAGTGGATTTTGCTGCTTTGGAGTGTTATTCTCAGTTTAGGCCCTTTAGCATGAATAAGGGAAAACCTCAAACAATTAGAAGTGTTGCGTTTTTTTTATATTTCGTATTGGTTTGTGAGTGCATGAGTCCCATAGTGTTTTGGCTTTAAGAAGTGGCCATTTCCCCCATGAATGGACAACATCCGCCCCCAAAAATGGTGAAGAAACCCCTATAAGTAGAGGCCCTAGAAACCTTTACTTGCTTGTGCCAAGTTAAGTATATGATTCCAAGTTCAAGAAATAAACAGTATTATTAAGGAGTTGTTTGGCCAAGTTTGTGAAACTGTTTCTGGGCTTAAAAAACAGAAACTAGGCCAAACACTAGTTTTCTTGAAAGTCTTTTTAATTTCTCAGAAATTAAAAACATTTTCTAAAGACCTAGAAACAGAAACTAAATTTTTTAACTTCTCATCTGTTTCTGGCACAAAACAAAACTCAATTTAACTTAAACTTTTGCAATTTCTCTCACCTCTCAAATTGTACGATGGACGAAAAATTCACCAGCACCTCTTTTGGTTTTGGATATGAGATTTGGAACCATAATTTGAAGATGTAATATTATTTTTTCAAGAAAATTAGAGGCTCAAGAGTGGGCAACAACATAGAAAGGCTTCAAATCGTTTGACGAGTACTGAACCTTTGATCTGTTTGCTAGATGCCATGGCCTTTACATGGTCCGTTTTGATTTCACGGAAAATCTAATATATTTCTCTCTCCTTGGTGGCTACTTGCATGAAATACTTTTCTGATTGATGCTTGTATAAAAAGCTATATACATTGATTATTTGATAATGTAGAAAAATTTACTTTTTCCTTAGAAATTAGGCCAAATAATTCAATTAAATTGCTAGTGTTTCTCAAAAACACTTTTGTAATAGGTTACCAAACACTCTACAATTTCTCTAGAAACTCTATCTTAGAAATCGTAACATAGAACCAAAAATTATTTTTTAGAAATTAAGCCAAACAACTCCTAAATTGTACACATCTGTTTTGAATAAAGTCCATTAGTCATCTATATTTCTATCCTATGTAGTGAATAATAACAGGCATTGAATGTTTTTATAAAATTCATGCTTTGCCTACTTAGGTTAATTATGTTCTATAGCGTTTTATAATTTAGTTTATGTTTAATTGATTTTAAAAAGTCTTAGGAAATTCTACATGGTGCCACTGTGGCCTAACAAATACTACATGGTGTAATTTTTCTTTTTCTTTTTTTTTTTATTTTTTATTTTTTTTTTTATTTTGATTCTACTTGGCGCCAATGTGGTCTTGACATTGTATTTCCCATGACTATCTGTTATCTTTTTCGTCCAATACCCTATTGATCCACTTACCTTCCAATTATTTCTCTCTCCAACCTCACCATCTATCTCTAACATCTCTCTCATCTTTGGCAGGAAAAAAATGGTAAGTACACTAATTTTTCAAGTTTACATATGGGCTAGAATTCTCTAATGCAATCACACCATATAGGAATCCTCTTTGCTTTAGGTCATACAGCCCAGCTATACACATCAAATTCCCCAGGCCATCACCAAATCATACACTCACATCGTATAACTGCAACATTGTTACATCAAAGTTGCCTTTGAATAAGGGCTTTATGGTCATTTCAGTAACTAGTTAACATTTTCCCTTTTCTTGGATACGGAACACATTGTCAAGAACACAGTGGCACCATGTAGAATCGAAAATAGAAAATTATACCATATAGAATTAGCCAGACCATAGTGGCATCATGTAGAATTTCCCAAAAGTTTTTTAAGTGTTAGATGTTAGTTACTAAGTTCATATTAACCCGAATTGGGCTGCCATTCGTGATACGATTCTTGTGTTATTCTTAGTGGCAGTTTTGCTTGTGTATAGGTGGACGATACGATTCTTGTGTTATTCTCGGTGGCAGTATTGCTTGTATAGGTGGAAGTGGGTGATGATCTCCATCGCTACTCAAGTTCTTAGGTTGTAGGAAGTCAGTAGGAAGAAGATGTTTATTTAGTTAAATCCAGACGTTAGTAATTAATTTATGTTGTAATAATATAGATAGTTACATAACTGTTAGCACCCAA
>BSSO01002046.1:0-20736 GCA_030267885.1 Mesembryanthemum crystallinum | reverse complement strand
GTGGGGGGTAAATAAGGAAGAATATGAGAAAAATATAGTTATGTTAAGGTAAGTAGGGGACTTGATTTTGGGAGTTTTGTTAAGGTAAGTGGGGGACGGAGGGAGTAGATTTTATTTTTTTTTGAGGGACAACACCAATAATAATAAGAAGAAGAAGAAGATTGAGTTTATTAATTTAACCAATATTTTATTATATCATTTGTTAATATAATTATATAAGTTAGGGGGAACGAGTTAATAAGGTATGTTAACTGTTTCGTTGTTTTATAGTAGATACAAAACTTATACTAATAAATTTTTATAAAATGCGAGGTAGATGGAAATAAATACCCTTATCACTTATAACTCCCTCATCTCCTTTTCTCACCACCACCAACAACAACCTTCATCCACTCTCTCTCCTCTTTGTGCACATCCCCCTTCCTTCGCACCTCATACCTCCCACTCCTTGGAGCACCCCCACTCCTAGTTAGCCCCCATCCCTCCCCCTCCCCAGTCCCCAACCCACCTCTTCACCCTCCCTTCTCATGTGCAACCCTCTAATAAAACGGTTATAATTCGGACATGGCCTTCCATTATAAGAGTCATAAATAGGGTACAATTATCCCATAAGAGGGTCGTAAATTGGACATTAGCCTCCAATGACAAGGTCATAAACTAAATATGACCCTCCAAATGATAAGCCATAAATTGGGTAAGACTCTCCAATGAGAGGACCACAAAACTGGGTACGGCCAAGTAGTGTATCCATCACAAGAATTTTTGTTGAATTTTTTTTCTTACTAATTTTTGCTGGTAACAACATAAATCAGAGAAACTTAGTTGAGGGAGAATGAAATCTAAATTTAAATTTGGGATATTAGAAGTTATCCTTTAAGTGAAGAACAACATAAAAGACATAACACGATACACTTTTAACAACCAAACTTCATTATACCAATGAGGGACAACCTTAAAAAGATACACCTACAAAGGAGCAATTGAAGGGGTAGGGGGGTTTGACTAGAATTTACTAAAGTGAATTAAATGGTTAAACGAAATGATGAAGGTAGTGGTTGGTGCTTATATGTAGTCAAAAAACGAGGTAATAAATGTACCACATTTCTCTTCTTGTCATTCTTCCTTTACCATATTTTAGCACTGTTTATCACTTTGATCATTTTATTTTACTCCATTACTCTCTACTTATTACCTTCAATCCACGAGTAATGCAACATTTATAATTGCTATGACAAAATTTGTCAATAACATATGGGTTTACAAGTAGTTATCTCCTTTTGATAACTTAGATATCCCAATAAGATGATAAAAGATATAGACCTCATTAATTATAAATAAATTCTGTACATAACAATAATGGATGCAGCATTACTCCAATCTAAACCCCAACACCTCTTGTATGAAGGAATACATGAGACAACCATGTATTCTCTTCCTCCTTGGCCCCAGCCTCGAGGCACATATAGAGTATTAAAACATAATTTAACGAAAGTAGATTTCCTTTACCACCTTTTAACTAAAATAATCGTAGTCCCTACTCAAACTATTCCATTAAAAATAAATAAATTAGGAGAATGATCTACCTAATACAGGTCAATGTCCATCATAGATTGGAATTTAAATCTTTGATATGATTAAAAAAAGATAAAAAAATAAATAAAAAAATATTGGGGTTTTAATTGAAAAATGTAGTTTGATAATTATGAGCCTTCATTAGCAAGTGATCAAATATTATATATCTTATCCACGAACTTGTCATCTTACAGTTGTCTTCCCTCTCCCTTGGCCAGAAAGTAGAAAAGAAAAGAAAAAAGTTTTGTTTTTTTATTCACATAATAATTAATGTAATTGTTTAAGACTAAGTGTTTTAAATTATTTTGTTACTTTTTAAAAAAGTTTGCAACCGAACCTATTTGCAATGTGTACCTCTCATCATACATTCCACTGCTTTGTCAGTTTTTAATAGTATCAACTATCAATATATAAGTGGCTGCAAAANGCTTTAGTATTTTACTTATTTCTAATTTTTCGTTTCGTACTCTCTTTTATTACATTAATTTTATAAGTTGTACTTTTGAACCATCCATTTGTATACAAATGATTCCTCTCAACATAAATTGAGAATGATAAACTTCTAAAATGTGTAGCAAAATAAATATATTTGCCATACTTTATAGATGAATTAGTAAAACCATCCTTTGTGTTATCTTGAATGTTGGTTAAATCAAATAGATAAGTTTTTGAGAATCATGCATGTCATGTTTTGTTGATATTATGACAAACTTTAAAGATATGGGTCCTAATTGTTAGAGTATTTTATTTTGCCATTCGTTTCGTTCACAATTAAACAGTGAAACTTGGGAGCATGTAGGCCCAGCCTAACACTCAGTGAGTCACAAACTTTTACCCTTTTTAGTAGAATAAATACTTGATCCGTTATCAAATGAAGGTTACGCTAGTTGCGGAATTCCAAGCGTAACCTTCATTTGAGAACGGAGTGAGTAATATGAAATCATGTCATTATTAGCAGGGTAATAGAGCAAAAAAAATTAAACACGCCAAAGGTAATTCAGTTTGAAATATTTACATTTTGGTTACAATGATTGTGAGTATGCTCTTCGTCCATGACAAATAATTGTTGTTCATAATTTTTGAATAATTGAGATGTATGAATTAAGTTGTTCGTGAACTGTACGAGATCAATTTTGTTGAAAGTTCGACTTGATCAATAGTTTTTATTGTCAAATGAGTTAAACACCCTTTTAAAAAAATCCAAGCTAACCTCAAATCTAAAGGCTTAAACTCATATAGCTTATTTAGTGGATGGTTCGCATTCGTGTATTATAAGTGGACAAAATGAAAGTTTCAAACCTCAAAAATTGAATTATGTTAATTTCCATGCGATCGTACGAGGATCTCTATAGGAACATGGGAGGAGCCGAAGGCTAGCAACTGGGTTCCTAAAAGCCCTCGCAAGCCCTCTATTGGTCACCCATTCGTGATGCCCCGAACACCGCAATCGTGGGTATAAAGGGAGGTAGGCTGCTTAGAATAGCCCCTTACCCATTGGGGGGATTTATTGGGGTCCTTTTTAGTCACCACGCACCACCATGGGGCCAAACTCAACTGCCTCACATGAAGGTATGAAAGCGTGTGCTATAAGTGGGCAAACGGGCTCTTAAAACTTATTGAAGTGTGTTGATTTTCCACGATATCGCACTGGGACCTTCCACGGGATGTGGGAGTAACTCAGGAACGAATATCGGGTCCCTAAGAGCCCTCGGAGGCCCTCTACTAATCACTCATTAGTAAGTCCTCAAACACCAAAATCGTAGGTGCAAATGGACGTAACTACTTGGAATGACTCCCTTACCCACATGGTGGGTCCCCTTAGTTGGCACACACCCCTGTGGAGCCAAACTCAATCGGCGTTTGGAAAGGTCTGGACCATGGGCTATAAGTGGGCAAACCGGGGGCCTGGAATATAAGAAATGGAAGTGTGTTATTATTCCACTATATCGCACATGGACTCCTATAGGAACTTGGGAGAAGCTTAGCCCTGGCAACCAGGTCCCTAAGAGCCATTAGAAGCCCTATATTGGTCACCCAATAGTGAGACCCGAAGCGCCAAAATCGTGGGTGCAAAGTGAGGTAGGCTGCTTGGAATGACCCCCCGTCCCAACAGGGGGTCTCTTGAGTCCAACTTACTCATTACACACCTCTATGGAGACAAACTCAACCAATATCCAGAAAGGTTAAGTAACCGTGGGTTATAAGTGGGCAAAATGGTACTTCGAGCATAAAAAATGGAAGTGTGTTATTTTTTCATGATACCGCACGAGTACCCATATAGAGACATGGGAGGAGTCTAGTGCTGGCAAACAAGTCCCTAAGAGCCCTCGGAGGCCCTGTACTGGTCACCTAACCTTAAGGCCCCAAACACCGAAATAGTGGGTGCAAAGGGAGGTAGGTCGCTTAAAATTGCCTCCAAACCCACCAAGGGGTCTCTTGAGTTCCCTTCAGTCACTACACACCCTCGTGGAACCAAACTCCACTGTTGTCTGGGAATGTTCGGAACAGTGGGTTATAAGTACGGAGACTCAAAATGTTAAACATGGAAATGTGTTATTTTTCCACAATATTGCCGAGGACTCCTACAAGTATGGAAACCAGGTCTAATTTTCCTTACACTCATATTATAATGAGTTGAGTATGTTTCTATAAACAAATGAATCTTAGAGATGTAGAATAGTAGTACTAGTATTAGTATGAATCATAAACTCAAAATGTATGAATCTCTTCAAAGTCAAAGTAAGACATTCCACAAAAAGCCTTTCACAAATCACAATTGCATTGATATTCATATTTCATAGTATTAAATGTTAGTATTATATATCGTGGGTTACACTTACTATCCCCTTCCCCCACATCCACATGGGGATGAAGATCATGAAAGATGCGCCCTTTCATTTAATGGGATGAAGAGGCACCATGGCGTAGACGGCAGTCAATTATCTTGGAAATTTTGCACTTTTTCTTTATTTATAAAATTATTATGATTTGGGGTGTTCTTTGATCAATTCAATGAATATACTACATTCTAGTTGCTAGCTAGGCTTGAGGTTATGTGCTCTCCAACATCATTGACTACCTCACATCATTGGTACATATAAACCTCTCAAGAACTTATTCAGTACGGATGACTTTCAATTTGGTACATGTGGAGTTTCGGTTGATTTTCAGGCCAAGTTCATTTTCTAACGAAATTAGGGTTTGAATTGAATTTTTCTATTAATGTAACATATGTATATTTTTCTTCATATTTTCATGTACATAACACAAATTTTAGGAGGGGTCATGGCCTCCCCATTGCCCTTAATAGCTTCATCCCTACTTGTAATAACTGTTTAAAGTGAAAATGTTGTGGAGAAGAAGTAGAGTTTGGAAGGATAATGTTGGAGGGGGGAAAAAGTATATATAGATGTTCAATAAAAGAATAATCAAATGTTCAAGCATTTGATGTTGTACATGTACACCACTTGTTTTCATATGTACAAATATTGTATCTGCAGAAAAAACAATGCCTATAGTGTTGATATCTTACCCACAAACACAGTTGGGTTACATGACAACATAAGAAAACATCTAATACTTCCTTCCCAACCAAAATAGGGGGCAAATTATATATTGTTCCTCTTCCACATCATTCTATATACATGCCTTAGTTATTGGTCCAGGTAATAGATTGTCTTGTTCTCTTCCTCAGCATCACATGGCTTAAACTCTTTTTAACTTCTTAACAATTCATCATGTCTATGCAAAACTTTTGTGTGTGTATCTAAGCATGAAGTGTTCAGCAAAGAATTAATCCTCATCAGATACCATAAAGTTTAACGACCTGAGCTATGTCGGATCTGCAAACGGGGCAAACCCCATTTGCATCCTGAATCTCCTTCAAGCAAGCCATACAACTTGAGACATGACCACATGGAACACATGCCCCCTCAACCGGAGCTTCCCAACATATCACACACGAAGATGAAACCGATTCATTGTTCACAGCAACTGATGTAGAAGCTGCATTGTGGCTGGCTCGAACAGAGAAGTCAACAGGGTTCATAAATGGCTCTTCAGTATTCACTGGTGGAGCTGATGGGCTCGGAGAAGCTACTGCAGCTGGAAATCTGTCGTGTTTTTGCACAACAGGAGATAATAGTGGAGATTGATTTGGTGGTGTCTGCCATGTTTCTGTAACGCCCCAGTTGGTACTGTATTCTCTTTGTGGTGATTCACTGAACCAGGCAGTGCTGTTTCTCGGGGTCATGAAAGGAGGGGTGGGACTTGGACTACCAACAGCGGAAACCCAACTGTTTCTGCCACTTGTTACTACAGTGGGCCGAGGGTTTGATGTTACTTGTTCTGCCATTGTTCTATGAGGCGAAGCCATAGCTGATACCGGCATAACCTACATCATTCAGAAATTGAAAGTTATATAATTTATGTAGGAGGCTATGTTTTCTAGCATTTGACATGATGTACAGGCAGACCTGGTGATCTACCATGCTCTAGAAATGATTATTCGTTAGCAGACAAATGTAAAATATGAAGAGCAGATTAGTGTGAGATGTATGGAATAATTTGCAATTCTGCACTATGGAGGTTTAGTATGAATTGAATCATACTTGTATTTTTTTTTTTTTTTTTTTTTTTTCTGTCAAAGAATCACTCTAGATACCAACTCCCAGGCTTACATCTTTATACTGATGTGTGCACAAATCTCAGCTAAGAAAGGCAAACAGTTCATTGATGTATGGATTCATATAACTATCTTCCTTGACAGTGTGGCATACAGAAGTCCTGTTCTATAACAATTCAGAATTTTCTGCTCTAGAATCTCTTCTCAGTCATAACAAATGAATACATAACTGAGAGATAAATCATATAAAAAGACATTACATATGCACTTGTGCAAATATGCGAAAAGTTCATCAACAAATTAGTAGGAAAGGACTGCTATAGTTTAAAGGGAAGCAACTAATAAATTAGTACCTGAGAGATCCCCTTGCAAGCATTGTATAGCCTCCGAAGTTGCTGCTTGTCACCCACAGTGACAGACGAGAATTTATATCGAGTTTCTGGAGAAAGGACAGGAACCATTCAATGTTAAGAAAGAGTTGAACAGCTGCAAACACAAATAGATACAAGGTCTATCCAACTACAAGAGCAGCATAAACAAAAAATGGTTACTTTTTGCATGGAAATATATGAAACTTGTTATACTTTTTTCCCTCTTTGTCAAGTGGGAAGTCCCACATTCATAAAATGAGGTAGCCTTGAGGAGTTTACAATCAGAAGAGCTACTCCACCCATTACCAATTGGTTGTGGGTTGGAACCTCCTTGATGTTATAAGCACTCTCTGTAATGAGCCCAATTGTTGAAACTTAACACTCTTTATGGCCAATACAGAGTATTACACTAAATAGCTAGCAGTACAGAGTATTACACTAAATAGCTAGCAGCCAACAGTTTTGAGAGAGACATGAACTCACTACTACGCTTGTCAGTGAACAGTAAAGCAGGATTATGTTGGTCGAATTTGGGCGCCTTGAGTTTAGACCTTCCAAGGAAGACTATTCTACGAGGCCCAGCATCCTGCTCATCAGATGAAAATGTAGATATGTTAAAATACATTCAGTCAATTTTAAGCGTCCTATTTGCAGGTTGTTGTAACCAACAGACCTTAGTCAGGTATCAGACAATATAAAAGAGTACAGATACTTAGACACAGACCACACTATCAAGAATGTGTTTCTCTACCAGCCTCTTAGAAGAAGAGCATCATGGTGAATTCCATATTTCCATAAGCTACTGAAGCAATAATTTAGCTCAAAAAGCTTAGATGAAGCCGCTTTTCCAGGTGCAATAGATATACCTGAGGGGTAGAATATATGACGAGCTCTAACTTTGGACGTTTTGGCGGATTGTGAGGGCTGCGAGGTACTACCACAACCCAACTGCAAAAGGAAGAGAATATCTAATGAGTAAAAAGGGCAGTATCTTTCACTGAATGTTTTCGACATCACTGACCAAATCAAAGCACAACCAACAACCTAGAGAAGTAGAAGCATTACTGACATTACTTTGGATGACAATTGAGGAGCCGATACATCAGAGAATCCTGGGCCAATTGTTTCGCGCATGTGACCAGCAAAATAGCATATACGGCTCTGAATATACAAGCAACAAAGAACAATTAACGTAAGAAGGTATGTCCACAAGGCAATGACACGGGAAGGACAGATAGATATATATACCTCAATTTCACGGACAACAACACTACGTCCATTCTTTCTGGCAACATCAAGTGGAGTCTGATGCTCATGGTTTTTCACAAAAGGATTGGCTGGAAGTTCATTTCAATGGCACAACCTGTTTGTTAGTGTTTTAAAGAAGCTGGAACGCTGGTAAAAGGTTTGTATGAGACATACCACCATGTGAAAGAAGTAACAAAACAGTACTGACAAGTCCTTCCTTTGCTGCATAATGTAGAGGCGTTCCTCCTGGACGCAAAATGATGTAAAGCATAAACACATGAAGGAAGAAAGAATATCAACATGAAGATGCAGAAAAGTCTGAATTTGGGTCAAGTTGGAAGAAAAACATATCCTGGTTGACTAATCATACTGCCCCAATAACATTGCTCCTAGGTTGCAAATCTAAATAGTCACAAGATTGAAAGTTATACCTATGAAAACATTGCTTTTAGCAAGAAACAATTTGTAGTTTGGAAACTACTTCCAAGCACGCAGAGCCAGCGCAGCTAGAGAGGGGATCTTTACATCTTTTTTAACAACATCATGATCAACTCATACCTTTGAGGTCAAAGCAACAAAAACAATCTTCAACTATTCTTAGATCATCAAATATATTTTGATGGACTTCTTAATCTTATACTCAATTATTTTGTGCATGCTTCACATGATTTATACAAGAGAGTAGAGACCCATCAACACTGATGAACTTGGAACAAATTATTCTCTTTCTTCCTAGTCCATTATTAATAATAGCCACTTGAGAAATACTAATTCTCATTTGGTTTTTTATTCATTAATTTTTATTCTATTTACCCAGTCTTACAAAAACAAAACATCTCAGAAAATAGAAAATTTGGAAAAAAATTGAAGCTTCACCTCGAGAAATTGCATTGACATTAGCTCCTAATTGGATGAGAGTCTCGGCAACACCATAGAGCCTAGGATCCTTAGCTGCCATAATTAGAGGAGTTTTCCCATCTTTATCTTTCCACTAATAACATCACAATTACAGTACATGAAAAGAAATCAAGAAACCAATTAATTCGTGTTACTCTTGACTGACCATTCAAAATTAAAACTCAAGTCCAATCTCGAACATTGATATAATACGAACAAAATTTCCAAATAATCCAATCAAATAGGGTACATAACAATGTGTTAATGTAACTCTTCATTGGCCATTTTCTTACAATACTACTACTATAACATTGAAATGTTACATTCAACCCAAAAATTTGTACCAGTAACTTAACTATGCTTTCAAATTCCAAATTTGAAGTAAAATATGGGACGGAGGGAGTACTTATTAGTAATAAGATTACCTCGAGGCTAGCGCCTTGTTTGGAGAGAGCATGGATACCCTGAACATTCCCATTAACCACATGCTGATACAACAATCGATCTTTTGATTGTTTTTGCCCCATTTTTCTTTCTCTTCAACCCAAATGAATCACAATTACAAGTGAATTTACTTCAAGGTAGAAAAGACTTTGACGGAAAATTGATAATGATAAGGGGAAAATAGGAGAAATGAGTAACAAAAGAACTCCTTTTTGATGAACTATGATGTGGGATTGTTAGAGAATCAAGTCTCAGTTAAGCTTTGAAATGCGCAGCGAAAACAGAGGCAGAGATCAAAAGAGAAAAAAATGGGGCGGGTTTTCGTTGATCAAATAAAATTTGACAAGTCAGGCTTTGAAATTTGCGGGTGATTATATAAGACATTTCAGGATTTGGTCCACTATGTAGATTTTGGACCAATACAATTGCATGGAAGAACACCCAAAAATTATTCATGTAATAGTCAATCTTTCTGGAATTTGTAATTTTTTTCCGATGTATTTTCCTTAGTAGTATATGGAATTGGTTGAGAAGAGTTTTCGTCACCAAAATTTTGTACTCCCATGTGAGTTGCGAATTATAAAGCGTAAACTTCAATTGAGTTGCGGATTACAAAGCGTAAACTTCAATTGACAACGAAGGGAGTATGAACTTTCTATACGATAGATCAAATAAAAGTACTCCGTCTAAAGTGAATAAGTCATCCCTTAGATTATGGGAGTCATTCTACTACAAGTGAATGTCACCCCTTTATGGTGTAAAAGTCACCCTTCTAAGGTGTAATAGTCAAAGTAGGCAAGGAATTGCGAAGATAATATATATACTCCATATGTTTTCATTCTGGAGGATCAGTCAACCCCCACTTTGATTGCATAAGCAATACTAGTCAGTGGTTTTAGGTGTTAATCGCATTCACACATATATAGTATACCCATTAGGCCATTACCAAGTTTGCAACTTTGCAAGTAATCCTTATACATTGGCAAGTTCCACTTTTCGTTTCAGAAATTCTACGCGTTTGATGTTTTCAATTACTTGTGAGTTTCAAACACCAACTACTCAAGAATTCAACTGCTTGGCAATCGACACCATTCGATCATTATCAACAAAGCCGCTGTATTTTCTTCATTAATGAAGCTAATACTTGTCGCTTTATGAGAACGAAACAATAAGAAAATGAACCTGTAAATAGGAAAATACTATATCTGTAGTACTATACATAACCTGTCGTAATAGCTTTACAAAATTAGAGAAAAAGATGCGGTGTGTTTCACCTTCAAACAGCGTAAAGTTTTATGATTTGATTGATCTTGGCTCGGCAAACAGGGCACTCCCCTGTCTTGGATTTAATTTCCGTCAAGCAAGACATGCAACCGGCCATATGACCACAAGGAATGCACGCCCCCTCAACTGGGGCTTCCCAACATATCACACAAGAAGACTCCTCACTTTTACCTTTCACCTCACGGGCTCCTCCTGGTGCTGCTTGAGCAGAGAAGTCAACAGGGCTCAAATCAACTGCTGGATAATGAATTGGGCCATTGTCTAAAATGTCACCAGGTAACGGGGGTGCTGATGGAGTAGAAGACATGGGTGGTGGAGGATTCGTTGTTTGGGTGACCGAGGCAGCACCATTGTCTAAACTCCCTATGTGCTGCGATTGGCTGGTTTCCGGAACGTTCCAGCCATTATGTTCTTCACTTGCTGGTTCATCTGCCCAGCCACTGCAGCTTGCCTTTGAAGATGGCGGCCTGTTAGATGAACCTGAACCCCATCCACCATGAGTAGCATTAGCTGAAGAAGTCGGCTGGTTTGACAAACCATCTGCCCACCCACTGCTACTTGCATTTGAGGTTGGCAGCTTGCTAGATGAACCCCATCCGCCATGAGTAGCAGTATTTGCAACATCACTCCAACCATTTGTAGCGTTCCCTGCAGAAGTCGGCTGTGAATTTGCTGCAGACTGGATGGATGCATTAAGTGCCATCGCCAATTCGACTGCTTCTGCATTAGCTTCAGTTGGCAAAGGCGAAGTTCCAGTATGAGGCAGCTGAGGGGACGGCATAACCTAGATAATCCAAAGTTGAAGAAGGTCAAGTCTTAGTTGTCATTTTCTGAAACAGACTACCTGCTATACAGAATTTAAATTGGAAAAAGAAAAGGAAAAAAAGAAGAAGAAATAAAGTACATAATATTTTTTATCTAGAATACTTTCACCAGTCTTGCATGTCTCATACAAATAACACATTAATAAGGTCCTGCTTACAATAAAACAGAAATCAATTGACAGATAAACATATAGAACAATTATCCATGCTCTGATTCTCCATAACTAAGTTTGGATCCACCAGTATATCCAAAAACAGTAACCTCCACAATTCCCTTATTCAGTTAGAACTTTTGGTTACAGTTATAAATGAAGAAAACAATGGCTAGAGGCCATGGCCCAGGATTCTCAAGGTCCAAGAAAATTTGGTACAGGTCTCAGCCTCTCAGGTATGCCTACTTCCCACAAGCTACAGCATACTGAACCACGACCCACAGACTTTGGTCTAAACAGCATTAAGAACAATGAGTCATAACTTATAGACTACATGCCAAGTGAGGCTGGTTAAAGTGAAAAATGAGTTATAACTTAAAGACTACATGCCAAGCGAGGCTGGTTAAAGTAGAGGCTGCCCATAAGAAATAAGCCATACTTCAGGCAAGGGATTCATGAGTCATATATAGATTAGGACCTTGGTGAACTGACTGAACTCTAACAATCTTTTGCGAACATAGCATGAGGGGGAATCCTAAACCTAGAAGATCAACTCGTTGGCCCTCACAGCCCTTAAAATCCTGCAAGCCATGATTCATAAACCCTGTTTATGTTGAGATGGAATGCTCACAATTGGTAAGAGTTTGCTTTCAGAATTTGGCCCAAGGGCCTAAGGGACTTGAAGAATTATTAAGAGGTTCAGAATGAATTGCCTCTCATAAAAAGTGATAACCACCCCTTCCACAAAAAGTGATAGCCACCTCTTGACCCCTACCACAAAATGTGGTAACCATCTCCATTGTGAGAGATGTCATAATTGGATCTTGACCATCTAATAATCTCTTGACAGATAGAACCTTAACCTTAAGTTATCAGTCTAACCTTTGGCGTAGCCACGCCCCGGAGATCCCCTCAAGATTTTAGGACTTGTGAGCCAGAGCATTTATCCCACGTGGCCAGGACTCCACCAATGAGCTATAACCTTTCACCCAAAACCTTTACCAACTTCAGATGTTTAACTCAGACAGAATCAGAAAGTTCTCAACTATGAAAGAAATAGCCTTTAGATCATAGTGTCTTGTTACAGTTTAGGTCTTTGATCTACAACTGGGTGGTAGTCGTGTAATCATAAAATCCAAAATATCTAAATATAATTGCGCAACCAGATAAGGATGACCATTGATTTTGTTTTGTCCTCCTGTAGTTGCCTGAAGTTACAGGTTTTGACAAAAGCATAGTTTAAGAGAATCAAAAATTATAGACAGTACAAGCAACCTAAGAGTCACATAGTGCTTTGGCCCAAGCAGACAGAGCCCCTAGCACCCTAAAGGGCCACTATCAACTGGCTTTTGACCATTAAATTTAAGAACAGAGAAACAAATTGGTGCAGGGATGCCTATTAGTTTACAGATGATATTCAGATTAGGAAACTATAAGCAAGCCTCTTGCAAGGATGCTTATGAGTTTCTTGTGTTTTCCCACACGGAAGCACCAGGGCAACAAGGGTGACCCCAAATGCCATAATAATATTATTCACATTATAGGTATTGCAGCCGAATGAGTGGGCCACCAGAAAAGAATCACCAAAGGCAATAGAGAACCTTATGACCTACCCTGACGGCCTCCCACATCCTTGAGGGGATCCCTGTCTAATATAGTTCGAAAATGAACACTTTGCTCCTTATACATTCCAAAAGCCCTGTTTTCTAGGGTTATATGGAGTATCTTCAAACTATCCCAACAGTAGGTTGAGTTTTCCCACACGTGAATTCCAAGAGACCCAATGTGACCCAAGAGAACCCTGAGTGCTCCCTTAAATGACTTCCCAATGCCATTGTTTCATATACACTCATGGTTTGGATGTTGGAATTTTGGGAGTGGCTAACTAGTAAAGTGTTAACAAATGCTATCGTGCCCCAATGACTGACTCTAAAAGCCCCCAACGCCCTCCTAAGGGTCCCCATACAAATATTTTATAAAATGAGCAACATGCTCACGGGACCTCACCCGGGGCATCCTAACAACCTAGCGTTCGGTCACCCGGGCACCTTGACATCCCAGCGTCCGGCCACCCGGGCATCTTGACTCCCTTGTGCTCAGGCATCCAGACACTTGTGGCCTTGGGCATCCAGACATTTTTTTGTTTTCATTCGAGTAGACTTGGTGCCTCATCGCTTTTGGCCCAAAGGGGCTTCCCTTAGCATAGAAAATTAGTGCCTTCCCATCATCGTTCCGAGCAGCTAACTCCCTTCGAATCCACGACTTCAGAGTTCAGGGACTCAATGATGAGTTCAAGCCCTGGGCTCCTCCCATGTGCCTATGGGGTTCCGTGGAAAAATAACACACTTTGATTTTTGAGATTCCAGGACTCCGTTTTACCCACTTATATAAAGCCCACGGTTCTGAACCCTCTCGGGTGCCAAGTGAATTTGGCCCACTGAGGTAGATGGTGATTAAGAAGGAGCTAAGAGGCCCCCTTGGTGGCTCGTGTAGCCGTTTCGAGCGACCTAACTCCCATCACATCCACAATTTCGACGTTCGAGGCCTCGTGAATAGGTGACTAAAATGGGGGCCTCCGAAGGTTCTTGGGGATCTGGTTTCCGGCCTTGGGCGCCTCCCATGTCCATATGGGGTTTCCCATGCGATATCATGGAAAAATAATTCCCTTCCATTTTTGAGGTCATGGAACCTCATTTTGTCCACTTATAACCCATGGTTTTGGACCCTCCCGAGCGCCGGATGAGCTTTGCTCGACGGAGGAGTGTCAAGGAGGACGAACGAGGCCCCTAGGTGGCCATTCCGACTGGCCTAACTCCTTTTTTCACCTATGATTTCAGTGTTTAGGGCCTCGCGAATGGGTGACTTGTATAGGTCCTCCAAGGGCTCTTAAGGATCCAATTTTCGGCCCTGGGCTCCTCCACATCCCTGTGGGGTTCCCCGTGCAATATCGTGGAAAAATAACACACTTTGAATTTTGAGGTTCCTGGAACCTGGTTGCCTGCTTATAGCCTATAGTTTAGACCTTCCTGGCCCCGGTTGAATCTTCCTGGGCGCCGGTTGAATCTAGCCCCACCGAGGTGGGTGGTGATTAAGAGGGACCTAAGAGGCCCCATGGTGGCTCGTGAGGCTATTTCGAGCGCACTAACTCCCTCTGTATCCACAATTTCGGCATTTAGGTCTTGCAAATGGGTGACCAATATGGGGCCAACGAGGGCTCTAAGGGATCTAATTTCCGCCCTTGGGCTCCTCTCATCTCATTATGGGGTTCCCCGTGCAGTATCGTGGAGAAATAACACCCTACTGTTTTTGAGGTCCCGGAACCCCGTTTTCCACTTATAGCCAACGGTTTTGGACAATCTCGGGCACCGGATGAGATTTCCTCGACAGGGGTGCATGGTGACTATGGGGGACCCAAGAGGCCCTCAGGTGGCTCGGGGGCCATTCCAGCCGGCCTAAATCCTTTTACCCCGACGATTTCGGTGTTTGGGGCCGTGCGAATGGGTGACTTGTAAAGGTCCTCCAAGGGCTCTTAGGCATCTGGTTTTCGGCTTGGGCTCCTACCATATCCCCAAGGGGTTCCCCAAGTGCTATCGTGGAAAAAGAATACTTTGATTTTAGAGGTACTGCGCCGATTGAATCTGGCCCCATCGAGGTAGGTGGTGACTAAAAGGGACCTAGAGGCCCCTCAGTGGCTCATGCGGCCATTCCAAGCAGAGTGACTCCCTTTGCATCCATAATTTCGGCGTTCGGGGTCTTGTGGATGGGTGACCAATACAGGTTACCGAGGGCTCTTAGGGATCTGATATTTGGCCTGGGCTCCTCCCATGTCTCTATGGTGTTCTGCATGCGGTATCGTGGAAAAACAACGCCCTTCCACTTTTGTAGTCTTGGAACTCCGTTCTGCCCACTTACATAACCCACAATTACAAACCCTCCTGAGTGCCGGTTGAATCTGGCCTCAGTGGGTGATGAGTAAGAAGGACCTAAGAGGCCCCTCAATGGTCTGCACGATCATTCCTAGCAGCCAAACTCCTTTTGCATCCAAATTTTCGGCATATGGGGCCTCGCATATGTGTGAACAATATGAGGCCTCTGAGGGCTCTTAAGCATCCGGTTTTCGGCCCTAAGCTCCTCCCATATCCCTATGGGGTTTCCTGTGCGATATCATGAAAAAATATCATCCTTCCATTTTTGGGGTACCGATGCCCGTTTTGCCCACGATTTTGGATCCTCTCTCGAGCGTGGTAATTATGGGGGACCCAAGAGTTCCCCAAGTAGCTCGAGGGGCCATTCCAATCGACCTAAATCATTTTTTGCCCGCGATTATGGTAGTTTGGGCCCAGCGAATGGATGACTTGCATAGGTCTTCAAGGGGCTCTTAAGAATCCGATTTCCGGCCCTAGGCTCCTCCCATACCTATAGGGTTCCCTGTACGATATCGTGGAAAAATAATACACTTTAACTTTTAAGGTTCCCGGATCGTGTTTTGTCCACTTAATAAGCCACGATTCCAGACCTTCCCGATCCCGGTTGAATCTGGCCCCACGGAGGAGGGTGGTGACTAAGAGGGACCGGAGAGGCCCCACGGTGGCTCGTGAGGCCGTTCCGAGCGCACTAACTACCTTTGCATCCATAACTTCGCGTTTGGGGTCTTGTGGATGGGTGACCAAAACGAGGGCTCTTAGGATCTGATTTCTGACCCTGGGCTCCTCCATGTCCTTATGGGTTTCCCATGCGGTATCGTGGAAGAATAACACCCTTCCATTTTTGAGGTTCCGAAACCCCGTTTTGCCCATCTATAGACAACGATTTTGGACCCTCTCGAGCGTCGTATGAGTTTTGTTCGACAGGGGTGCGTAGTAATTGTAGGGGACCGAAGAGGCCCCCAGGTGGCTCGGGGGCCATTCCGACCAGCCTAAATCCTTTTTCGCCCACAATTTCGGTGTGTCAGGCCTTGCAAATGGGTCACATGTATGGGTCCTCCGAAGGCTCTTAGGGATTCGATTTCTAGCCCCGGGATCCTCCCATATCCCCCATGGGGTTCTCGTGCAATATCGTGGAAAAATAACCCATTTTGATTTTTGAGGTTTCTGGACCTATTTTACCCACTTATAGCCCACGGTTTTGGACCCTCCCGGACGTCGGTTGAATATGGCCCTACCGAAGTGGGTGGTGAGTAAGAGGGACCTAAGTGGCCCTTTAGTAGCTCATACGGCCGTTCCAAGAGGCCTAACTCTCTTTGCTTCCACAATTTTGGCATCCGGAGCCTCGCGTATGGGTGAATAATACGATGCCTCCGAGGGCTATTAGGAATCCGATTTTCGCTCATGGGCTCCTCCCATGTCCCTAACGGGTTCCCCATGCCATATTGTAGAAAAATAACACACTTTGATTTTAAGGTTCTGGGACCTTGTTTTGCCCACTAGTAACCCACGGTTTTGGACTCTCCCGGCGCCGGTTGAATCAGGCCCAATGAGGTGGTTGTGCGGGACCGAAGAGGCCCCTTAGTGACTCGTGCATTTGTTCAGGCGGCTTAACTCCCATTACATCCACAATTTCGACGTTCAGGGCCTCGCGAATGGGTGACCAATATGAGTCCTCCGAAGGCTCTTAGGGATCCGGTTTCCGACCCTGGGCTCCTCCCTTGTCCCTAGGGGTTCCTCATTCGATATTGTGAAAAAATAACACACTTTAATTTTTGAGGTTCCGCGACCCCGTTTGCCCACTTATAGCCCACGGTTCCGGACCCTCTCGAGCGCCAGTTGAATCTTGCCCCACCGAGGTGGGTGGTGACTAAGAGGGACCTAAGAGGCCCCTCAGTGACTTGTATGGCTGTTCCGAACGACCTAACTTCTTCGCGTTCACAATTTCGGCGTCCAGGGCCTCGCGTATGGGTGAACAATATGAGGCCTCCGAGGGCTCTTAGGCTATGTTACCTGGGGTACGGTGTCGGACACGGGTATGGATCCGAGTGTCTGACTCGTCTCTGTTCAAAATTTAGGACTCGGGGACTTTGTCCTAAACTTGGGCACGGGTACGGGGACTCGGCATATATCTTTACAAATCTATTTTTTTTAAGAAAATCTAAATATAAATTGCAGATTTTATTTTATTTTTAGTTGAAAGGAAACAAATTTATTTGATTTTTTTTTTTCGGTGCAAAATCTATTTGATTTTAAAACTTAACTCTTTCTGTAGTACCAATTCCTAGTTTAAAGGCTAGTAATAAGGCTGGTCAGATTCAAAAATCAAAAAGTAAAAAGAAACTTTTGCCACGTGACAGGCCTTGTTCCCCACATTAAAGAGGTATTGACAACTTGTCTTACTGATGAGTCTCTCTCTCCTAAAAATTAAAAAGAGAAAACTCTTCACTTACCTTCGCGTGCTCCAATGCCGGCGAGAAGAAAGATGAAGACGACAATGGTGATCGGATTTCTGTCAGTCTCTCTCTCTCTCATCTCCCTCTCTCTCCTCTTTTCTCTCTCTCTCTCCTCCCCTCCCCTCCCCTCCTCTCTCTGGGGTTCATGGTAACCAGCCGTATCCGATGGCATCAAGGCGGATCGGACACATATCCCATACCCGGATCGGTGTCGTGTCGTGTCGACACGGGTACGGCGTCATTTTTGCCGTGTCCGGGTAACAGAGCTCCTAGGGATCTGGTTTCGGGCCCTAGGGTCCTCCTATGTCCCTATGGGGCTTCCCGTGCGGTATCGTGAAAAATATTACCCTTCCATTTTTGGCGTCCCAGAACCTCGATTTGCCCACTTATAGGCCACGGTTTTGGACCCTCTTAGGCGCAGTATGAGTTTTGCACAACAATGGTGCGTGGTGACTAAAAGGGACCCATGAGGCCTCAAGGTGGCTCGAGGGGCCATTCCAACAGACTAAGCTCATTTTTTACCCACGATTTCGGTGTTTGGGGCCTCGCGAATTGGTGACTTGTATTGGTCCTCCGAGGGCTCTTAGGGATCCAGTTTCTGACCCTAGGCTTTTACCATGTCCCTATGGAGTCCCCCATGTGATAGAAAAAATAATAGACTTTGATTTTTGAGGTTCAGAGACCCTATTTTGCCCCCTTATAGCCCACGGTGTTGAACCTTCTCGGGCACTAGTTGAACCTGGCGCCACCGAGGTGCGTGGTGACTATGAAGGACCTAAGACTAAGAGGCCCCTCGGTGGCTCGTGTGGCTGTTTCGAGCGGCCTAACTCTGTTTGCATCTACAATTTCGACATTTGAGGCCTCGCGGATGGGTGCCCAATACGGAGCCTTCGAGGGCTCTTCGGGATCCGATTTCCCTAGGCTCCTCTCATGCCCCCATGGAGTTCCCAATGTGGTATCGTGGAAAAATAACACCATTCCATTTTGGAGATCCGGAACCCCGTTTTACCCACTTATAACCCACGGTCTCAGACCCTCCCAGGCGCCGGTTGAATGTGGCCCCACCGAGGTGAGTGGTTACTGAGAGGGATCTAAGTGGTTACTAATTCCTCTTGCATCCACAACTTCGACGTTCGAGGCCTCGCGGATAGGTCAACAATACGGGGCCTTCGGGGGCTCATAGGAATCCAGTTACCAGCCCTAGGCTCCTCCCATGTTCCGATAGGGTTCCCCGTGCGGTATCGTAGAAAAATAACACCCTTCCATTTTTAAGGTCCCGCCGTCCCGGAACCCGTTTTGCCCACTTATAGCCCATGGTTCTGGACCCACCTGGGCACCTGATGAGTTTTGCTCAATGGGGGCGCGTGGTGACTAAGGGGGACTCAAGAAACCCCTAGGCGGCTCAGGGCCGTTCCGACCAGCCTAACTCCTTACACCCATGATTTTGTTGTTTGGGGCCTCACAGGATGGTGACTTGTATAGGGCCTACGAGGGATCTTAAGAATCCCGTATTCCGGCCCTAGGCTCTTCCCATGTCTCTATGGGATTCCTCATGAGCTATCGTGAAAAAACAACACACTTATATTTTTGAGGTTCCGGGCCCTGTTTTGCCCACTGCCCACATTTCTAGACTCTCCCGGAGTCCCGGCCGTCGGTTGAGTTTGGCCCCACGGGGATACATGGTGACCAAGGGGGACCCAAGAGGCGCTCTGTTGGCTCAAGGGCCGTTCTGAGTCCTTCTTACTGGCCTAACTCCACTTGCACCCACGTTTTCACCTTATAACCTTTAAATTGGACCCCCCCTCCCCCAAGGTCCATTTGAGTTCTTCTGAGG
This sequence comes from Mesembryanthemum crystallinum, assembly GCA_030267885.1. Classification (NCBI taxonomy): domain Eukaryota; kingdom Viridiplantae; phylum Streptophyta; class Magnoliopsida; order Caryophyllales; family Aizoaceae; genus Mesembryanthemum; species Mesembryanthemum crystallinum. The sequence goes on along the minus strand of BSSO01002046.1, from coordinate 1,107 downwards.
TTCTTCAAGACTTATGTCGACCATGAGACCCATGAAAGCACTTTGGAGGCCTACCCTAACATCATATTCACCCACATTGAGTTCAATGTTGAAACAATAAAAGTTTGCAATTAGTATAGAATTATTAAAGACTTTTATGGAACCAATAACTGACCTTGAGGGCCTCCCACGTTCAACTGGAGATCCCCTTCCGATATGAATATAAAATAATACCTTGGTCCGAGGATCTCCCGAACGCCCAATTTTTGTGGATTATTGTCTTTGGATTGGACCGTCTCAGGGGCCTATTGAGATTTCCCACACAAAGGCTACAAGGGACCAAGCGCAATGCAAGAGGTGTTCTGCATCCATATGGAACCCATCCCCAACACCTTAACCTCCATATACACGCATGTTGCATTGGAGCCTTAAATCAGCTGACTGCCTGGCTAGTTAAGCATAGCCAAGGGTTACTACGGACTAAATAATTAAACCGACTCCGACTGCCTCCCACATCTATCTGGGGAGACCCCCATTTAATATGAGATTAATACACACTTTGATCCGAGGAGCACCCATACGCCAAATTTCATGAGTTAAGAGTTAACTTTGAACGGAACCTTTACGAGGGCCTGTATGGCACTGTATACCAGGACAATAAATAGCTCCCAAAAGTGATTCTGGGTTGATTAGTTTATACCTTAGGAAGCCCTTTGCAAGCGCTGTATAGCTGGGCAAATTGCTGTCTGTCTCCCTCAATGGCAGATAAGAATTTATGTCGAGTCCCTGGAATGGTAGGAGAAAGAGATTTTAGAGAGACATGCAAAAGAACAAAGGAAGGAATAAAAGAAAAAAGTGTTGAACAGGTATGAAAATTCCAAGGTTTATACAGCTCACATGAAAAAAAGCCAACAAATTGCAATGAAGGAACGCGAATTAGGGAAAAAATCAAAAAACTCAATTCTAAATGGCTAATTTGCTAAATACTCCCTCCGTCCCGGAATTAGCTTTCAAAACTAGAAGGGAACAAAATTTTAGGTGAGTGTTTTCAGACAAATTTACCCTTATAGTAATAGAAGGAATAAAAAATAAAAGGGGAATTTTATGTGAGAGATTAAAGTAATAGAT
>BSSO01002045.1:0-20738 GCA_030267885.1 Mesembryanthemum crystallinum | reverse complement strand
TTACAAATTGGAGCTTCTACTTTTACCCCTATTTTAACTTCTTAGAAGTCAAAAGTGGTGGAGGAGGTGGTGGAAGAGGGAGTAGTGAAGAAGAAAAATGGGGGAAGAAGTAGAAGTTGGGAAAAGCTTGACCAAACGGGCACTAAGCAACAACCAAACAAAAATGAGGCAGCATCTGATCTAAAAGGATACGGAATGACTCAGTAAAAGTGTAACTGATCCCAAATAGAACCCTTAGGCAACATTACTCACCAACGAAACTTTTTCTTCCTAAAGATGAACAGCCAATCATATCATTGATACTAAACTGTAAAGGTTTTTTTATTTTATCAGGATGAGAGAAGCAGTTTAATGTATTAGTATGCCATTTTAAATTTTAACAGATAAAACTATTAGAAATAAAATAAAATAAAAAATGACTGCTATAGGCTGGCAATTGACCAGTACGGCAGTACATGGATGATCATTGTACTGTATAGCTTTGCCTGAAACCAGACACACCAGCACATGCTCTGTTCTGGTATGCTGTAAGGAACTTGTTATTCATGATCACCATGTAAACAATAAATCAAAAAGATCAGCACAAAGCAATCTCAAAGTTAGTAATACCTTGGTAAGCCCGTCAGTGCAACCGTCCTCCGCATTCAGATCTGCACCCACTCCACATCTCTCAACTGCGTGGAAAGAAAAAGAGGCTATAAGAAAAGGAGAAAAGGAAAAGCCAAAAAGAAAAGACCTATATATCACACGAAAGGAAAAAAAAGAACTAACAAATTGAAGCTGTACTACAATATAGTTGTGATTATACAAGTAGCAAAAATCAAGTTCAGAACACGTGACCAAGGTTGTTACTCTCCCTAGACTGTACATTTTGGAAAAGGAGTACCCAACATAAGACTTGGTAACTGGAAGAATATAGTCTTGGAGTTGGGATTTAGTGTTCCACACTGTCAAGTCAAGCTCTCTGCTGTCAATATTGGCCGTTCAACTAGGATCTTCATCAAAACACATATTCACTTGGCAATTGTCTCAAACCTATAAAGGAATAAAATGACAAGAACAAACAGGTTATTAATCGAACTTCCAATAATTCAATCCAAGGGACGTCATATTCCTCAACACATGAAACATGCATGTGCTATAAGTATCAGGGGCACTATTGTTTTGGCCTTGATGCTTGAGGGCTAGCCTTTATTAACCATCCGGCAAAGCATTTACTAAAGGGAAGTTATATTTCCTCACTTTTTTTTGATGTGTCCACTATCCCTTTTTACTGGTACACATTAACCAAAAACAATACCTAGTGTCAATCCAACCTATGGGATGAGTGTAGGAAGGTCAAGATGTATGTAGCCAACCTCTAACCAGTCTTTTAATGAAAGAAATATTTTAACAAGAAATTAAACAGGAGCAGGCTAACAAAGTGAAAGGCAGATAATTGCTTATCCAGGCATCTATTTGGAGGCAAACCCTAACTGCTTTTTGACTCCAAAATCAAGCTTAGCATTCATGACCCCACATGTTTGGAGATGAGATGTTTCAAAGATTTTCTGGGCCGCACGCACGCTATAATGATGTATTCAATGAGTCTATAAACAGGTCCGAGTAATCTCTGAAATCATCATGATGGGGACCTCGGTAAAGGGCCTCCAAGGGTTCTTAGCACCCATGACTTCAACGTACAGGGCAGCTGTATAGGGCTTACAGGCTTTTAGGGGCCCGAATTCCGACCCTAGGCTCCTCCCACGTCCTTATGGGGTTGCCCGTGCGATGTAGTGGAAAAATAATAGATTTCCATTTTTGAGGTTATTGGGACCCCATTTTGCCCACTTATAGCCTACGCTTCAAGGCCCTCTTGGGCGCCAGTCGAGTTTTGCTCCACCGGCTTGCATGATATGTTAGGGGGACCCAAGATGCCCCCTCGTGGCATGGGGGGCGTTCCGAGCAGCCAAACTTCATTAGCACCCACGTTTTCGACATCCGGGGCCTCCTTCCGGGTGACCAGTACGGGGCCTCCTTCCGGGTGACCAGTACGGGGCCTCCGAGGGCTCTAAGGAACCCGGATTACGGCCATGGGCTCTTTCCACGTCCCTATGGGGCTACCCTTGCGTTTTCGTGGTAAAACATCACACTTCATTTTTGGGGTTCCCGGACTCCGTTTTGCCCACTAGCCCATACTTTTTGGGCCCTTCCAAGCGTCGTTTGAGTTTTGCTCCACCGGCGTGTGTGGTTACTTAGGGGGACCAAAGAGGCCCCCTCGTGGGTCGAGGGGCATTCCGAGCGGTCTAACTACCCTTACACGGTTACACCCACGTTTTAGACATTCAAAATCTCGTTTCGAGTGTACCGGGCCTCCGAGGACTCTTAGGGACCCGATTTCTGGCCATGGGCTCCTACCACGTCCCCATGGGAGTGCCCATGCGTTTTTGTAGAAAAATATCACACTTCAAGTTTTGGGGTTCGGGGACCCGTTTTGCCCACTCCACACTTTTGGGCCCTCTTGGGCGCTGCTAGAGTTTCGCTCCACCGGTGTGCATGGTAACTTAAGGTCCCTTCGTGGCTCGAGGGGGCGTTTCGAGTGGCCAACTCCCTCTATACCCACGTTTTTGGCATTTAAGCCTTGTTTCGGATAACCATTTGAGGGCCTCAGAGGACTCTTAGGGACCCGGTTCTCGACCATGGGATCCTCCCACGTCTCTATGGGGGTGCCTGTACGTTTCGTGAAAAAATATCACCCTTCAATTTTGGGGGTTCCGGACCCCGTTTTGCCCACTTATAGCCCACGATTTCAGGCCCTTCCGGTGCCATTAGAGTTTCGCCCCACTGGCATGCATGGTGACTTAGGGGGACCCATGAGGCCCCCTCGTGGCTTGGGGGGGCGTTCTGAGTAGCCCAACTCTCTTTGCATCCACTTATTCGGGCCCGTTTTAGGTGACCATTACAGGGCCTCATAGGGCTCTTAGGGACCCGATTTCCAACCATGGGCTCCTCTAACGTCCCTATGACTATGAGGGTGCCCGTGTGTTTTCGTGGAAAAATATCACCCTTTAATTTTGGAGTTCCTGACCCGTTTTGCCCACTTATATCCCACGCTTTTGGACCCTCCCGAGCACACGGTAGAGTTTCACTCCACTGCCATGCGTGGTGACTTAAAGGGACCCATGAGGCCCCTTCGTGGCTCGGGGGCATTCTGAGTGGCCTAACTTCCTTTGAAGTTTGCACCCACGTTTTCGGTGTTCGGGGCCTCGTTTTAGTGACCACTACGGGGCCTCCGAGAGCTCTTAGAGATACGGTTTCCAGCCATAGGCACCTCCCACGTCCCTATGGTGGTGCTCGTGCTTTTTTTTTTTTTTTTTTGGAAAAGACTACCACACTTCAATTTTTGGGGTTTCAATACCCTTGTCGCGAATAGGCTACCTTGGGTGCCGGGGGGCAAGTTGTCCTGGGCGCTGGGCATGGTGAAGGTTATTCTAACGTCTATGACACTATCGGACGAAAAAAAAACACTTCAGTGTGCTCTAGGCCTTGGGAAACCGCACATGCTGCTCACACCTGGGCACCCTCACATCCCAGGTACACTTACCCGGGCATCCTGACACTCGTGGCCTTAGCTTCTTTTTTCCCCTTCAAGGGGACGTGGTGCCTCATCACCGAGTGCCTTGAGAGCCTAGCGTCCGGTCACCCGGCATCCTGACACCCCAGCGTTCCATCACTCAACCCGACACCCTAACACTTGTTGCTGTTCAAATTCCACAAGAAAAAAAACTTTCTCCTCTACCACCAATATCTAGGCCATGTATTGTAGCAAACAAAAAAAATAAATAAATACAAAATAAAAAATATAAATAACAGCCAAATGTCACGTGCATTTGGGATCAATACCAAGAAAATTCTATAGTAAAGGCTACCATTATGACTGATATTATCAATCAAGAGCAAGTTTGGTATTTGACTCAATACTGGCAAGGTTCTCTCTTACAATGAGTGCATCAAGCACCAAATTTCCATTTATCAAACCAACACACCTACATCTACCACCAAAGCAGTCAATCATGTTTCCTAGCCAAAAGAGCACAAGGGATGAATGGTTGCAGAAACACAAAATAATCCCACCTCCATCCAAGACCATGAATAGGTAATCATCTTCTACAATCTTTATTTATCCTGTCAGAGTTATTTTCTACCAAGACTAAATGAAATTGAAAACGCAAGGATACAACAATAAATTATTTAATAACTAAAACTATCAGAAATTCTATAAAATTCATGCAAAACTGCAAACCCAAGCCAAAGTTTTGAGGAAATGCATTAGCAGTAAGGTCCATGCAAGTTGTAAAAGAAAGACCAAGTCCAAGTAGACAACATGAGAAAATAAACCACCTGCAGAGGTTATCAAGGAAAAATTGACATAACAAAACAAGTCAAAAACACAGAAATTGATCACGTAAGACATAAGTACCAAATCCGGAAAGACTGATGAGCAACTCACACGAAAGTCAGAGATAGTGTTAACCAAAACTTACATTGAACAGCAACAGCCTACTATATCCAGTTCCTAAATATTTGAGAAAATTGTACTTTGCTGCATTAGAAGGTTCAAGGACATTGCCATGGTCACAGAACAAGCATTGGTTTTCAAATGAAAGTTCATGTATGCAAGACTTCGATTAAGATGGAGTACAAGTGTACAACATATTCAGAAAGCTTATATTGTGATACAGAAGAGCATATACTTCTAAAAGAGAGATGTTTAATAATAACAACAATGAAAAAAGTTTACTACTGCATTTAGCATATTATCTTACTTCACTGACAATTAAGAAAGATCAATTAAGGTTTTTGCAATTACCCCCACTGGCAATTGACCTCTCCATATCAGAGCCCACGTCAGAGTGTTTTTGTCGTACAGAATCCCCAGCTTGAGCCATCTGTATAGGTGAACAAATGCTCCAAAATGAAAATGCCAAACCAACTATTTGAAAACCTTTTGGTATAAAATCACAAAAGTGTAAGTAAGACTAACCTCATCCTCCAATTCTTTATCCTCACTAGTGGGATCTACATCCCTTTCTGCAAAAACAAGTGAGTCCTCACAAGGATCTGCAACTCTGTTATCTCTGTGTGCTGGAGATCTCATATGATCACATAAACCCTCTGTTATTTCAACCTGATCAGATTGACTAACACCATCTGCAAATTCTTTAGGCTCACTGGTGGGAGTTACATCATTCACAACCAAAAAAGGTGGGTCCCTGCCACAAACTGCAGTACTTTCTTCTCCATGTGCAGTAGACTTTCCAAATTCATGCAAATCGTTCCTTGTGCCAGCCTGATCAAATTGACTTACCCCATCCAGAGGTCCTTTCGGCTGACTACTGGATGCTATGCCATTTGCTTCAACATTCATTGCCACAATAGGACTAGCAACTGAATTACTTTCTTCTCCACGCACAAGAGATCTCCAAGAATTGTAAAGATCCATCCTCGCATCACCCAGATCAGATTGCTTTCCATGCTGTGTTTCAGGAGAACTTCTGACTGGCGATGACTCAATATCAAGAGCTGAGAATGGGTCTTTTGATGGCGAAAATTTTGAGATGTGTCTGTTCAACAACGAGATTGAAGCCAAAGGACTTTTAGACAATCCTGGAGAGACCTGAAGCTGTACAGAGGTTTCCCTCAGTTGACTGCTCACAACAAGCGGTTTGCCAGCAGCTTTCGTCATGCCAGTTAGGCGAGATGCTGTATCTTTCACCTTTGGCAAGGCGTCACTTGAAGACACAAATTTGCGTGGTGGAACATCATGCAAGTCAAGAAGGGAAGTTCTACCAATAACTCTGAGTTTAATATCCAGTTTGTCTTGCAGGAGATTGACTACACCAGCTTCATCTAGGCCTTCATAATCACAAGATAATAGCTCATCGAGCTCGTTTGCTTTCTTAATCTTGGTGGAAGCAGAATCTATAAACACACCAACAGGACATTTATCATCTTAGTTAAAAAGAGATCTGATCCAGAATAACTAAATAAATAGGAGCTCAGGTTCAGTGTTGAACAGCCATTTAAATGACATTAACTCACCAACTACCCTTGCATTTGGTGAAACATTCACAACATTAGTTTCTGATAGAACATCCTGACGAATTGGGCTCACAAGTGTCTCTTGAGATGACAAAAGGGTCATACTGTTATCATCCGGTGCTGTAGAAGTGTAAGTGTGGTGCTTATAAGTGGCTGACTTCCTGGAGCAGATAAACGTGGTTACATACATCAATCTTAGTCTCACAATGATATATATAGGTGGCCATGAGCATTTGTAACAAAACAAGATAAGTTCTAACCCAAAAAGACTAGGTCGTCGGCCCCTTGGATGAAGAGATGAAAGATTTTGATCCAATTCCGTGAGTGGTTGACCTTTTAGCTTTTGCAATTCCTTTTTGGCATCTAAGATTCATTCAGAAGATAGTAAGCATGGTGAGCAGTAAATTAGCATCCTAGTTAAAACGATAATTAAAAGGTCAGAATCATAAAATATTGTGGCTTACTTTCCATCCTGTCAAAAGCTGCAAAAAATTCCTCTGGATCATCAAGTTTATCAATGTCTATACTAGGTTCCAACATCACAGCAGGCTGTCTGTAGCACATATGAAAATAATAACGACGTAAATTAGCACAGACACTTAAAACAATGGCAAGAACATAGGAAAGCCTAAAACTTCAGAAAGGGAACCGAAAGTAAAATTTGATATGTTGTGACCTTGGCATGGGTTTCGCAGAAAACTTAGCCCGCTTAAGCCCAAGAGCAGGCCTCTTCTCTTGGGGATGCTTTTCATTCGCTGCAAAACCAGCTTCAATATTATCTTTAGAAGCCATAGCAGATGCTTTATCAGCCTTTAAAAGGTCTAAACTGTCATCCAGAATGGTCTTTGCCTGTGTCAAAAGCTTTTCAGGGCTTCTTATTACCTGCAAGGTCACCAAAACATCATAAATTAACCAGTCAACTTAAGCCAAACCCATAGGACACGTAATTTTTTATAGGGCAGAAAGTCAATACATTTATGGTCATGAGTCTAAGCAAAACAACCTCTTTGTCATTACAGGGTAAGATTTTGTATTGTATCTAACTCCATTAGCCCACCATATGCAGTCACCTCGTGTGAGGCACTGCGTAATGGTATTGCATGATATGAAATGGCACAATATCTCATTGAGTCGTTGTCTTTACAGTTCAGTGTATGGTTAATAAATCATGCAAGAGGGGCAAAGAATGCAAATAGAGGAAAAGTAATCTGATTAATGTCGTCTAAGTAGCCTAAGTCATGCTTTTCTGACAGATTTAAAAAACCTTTTCAACTGTTGTGACCTCGTCACATTCAATCAGGTAGTGAATGTGGGAAATCTTGGGAGCCCAAGTTTCAACAAAAACTTTAACTTCTCTTTTTTTAAGGTTCTTCCGTTGGTGTATAGTCAAAGAAAAGTGCTTTATACTTCACCCACCTTTTGTGTGTGTCAGTCTAATATAATTCTTTCGTTCATTGGAAAAAATAAAAAAGAAATTTTCAGATGCAAGTAAATGAAGACTTTTTGGTTCAATGTAATAAACTAATGGCAATGATGATAAGGTGTGTCTATTTTTACCATGGATCGCCTCACATGAAGCATAGACATTCTTCTTCAAATATACAACATAACAAATCCCCATAAGCAACCACATTTAAGTTCATATTTTGGTTATGATTATACTCACTTGTTGCAATGGTAATTAGAAAATGGATTAGCGAATGTTGTTTCTATTGACATTTTTTTTCAAACTAAAACCTTGATTCAAGCCATCTTTAATATCATCTCGCTACTCACTCCCTAGTACCAAAAGACTAATATGAAGCTAACACTCCAATACTCATAGAATACTACTCTATCATTTATCCATTTCAAAGTATTTAAGATCACTGAGAGGATTGGTATCTAAAGGCATCATTTCTTCCAACAAAGCATTGGCATGACAAAATGGGCTGAACTTACCACAAGCATATTAGCTCTTCTATTTAAACTTTAAACTCTAGCTTGTATACCCAACCTAACCAATTTGAAATTTTGAATAGCACAACGAAAATTGAGTGACTATATAACTAAACCAACACGGTAGCACTTCCAAAATCACTCTTCCACTTCATCACAATGCAAAAGTGGATGACACTATGTGGAATGAAAATCTCTTCCCTTTACCCATTCAAGTTCCTAGAGAGAGAGTCAGCCCTCCTCTCCTAATTCCTTCCCATACCACAACCACAAGTAGCGCCTCAGATGAAATTCTAGCTGCACTCAAATCTTCCATAAAAAAAAAGTGAACTGCTTCTGTTCTTCTTAACTTAAAATATTTCCCAGCCGAGCATCATTTTCATTCGCTAAAAGTGAAATCTCTCTAAGAACTACACTCTTTCCAGACATTAAAAAATGAGGGAGAAATTAAAGCTTCTCTCACTCATCAGTCCAGTAATCAGAAATTACGACAAAAAACAAATAATTCAACACACCACCCAGGCAAAAAAAAAAAAAAGGCAGCTCGTCATTTCTATAGCTAAAGCTTGTTTTCCAACATACATTCCACTCCACAATTTCTCCGGGAAAAATTTAAAAAAATAAATAAATAAATAAAATAATTGATTTAGGGTTTGGATTCTTGAATTTCAGGAAATCTCCACAGCATAAATCTACAAAATTACTCCAATTCTACCAAATTCGGAACCGCAAGTCTACAATGAGCTAATAATCAAATAGTTTGAGTGGCTTACCATAGCCTTGAGGTGAGAGTGGAGAGAATTGATTGTTGGGAAATTAGGGTTTGGATCATCAACAGCGGACACTCGAGGGTTGAAGGAAAGAGGGAAGAGAGAGAGAGATGAGTAGCCGACGAGAGGGTCGACTGGATCGGAGCTACCACCGTCGCTTCTCACCATAATTTTTAGGTTTTTTTTTTCCGTTTCCGATGGGGAAAATGCCAGTAATGGCGATTAGGGTTTTTGCCGGAAGAGATGTCAATCAATGTCGTAGTACCGGTGCCTGGCGCTCTACTACTCTTAATGGAACGGGCAGATTTTGCATCTTATGCCAGTTGCAATGGTGAGCCCTAACGCCATGTTTGGCAGTTGAGAGTGAGAGTAAGAGAGAGAGAGAGAGAGAAATGGAGTGAATTTCGAAATCTTTGGAGGGCGGGAGCTGGAAGGGGGGTGGTAATAGGGACTGAAGGTTATTTGTTTTTAACTCGGTATAGTTTCACCTGGTGTTGATTAAGACTATTGGTATTTGGTAAATGGCTTTTAGGTTGGATTTTGGTAATTTTAGCTTGTTTGACCAATCTGCTCACCAAATAAAGTGTTTGGAATGACTGAAATTGGGTTGGCTTTTGAAACATCAATTTTTGAAAAGCTACTCGTTGGCTTGTGGCTAATGGTTTTAATTCAAGATGATTACAAGATAGCAGCTAATATTGACTAGCTAATTTACCAAATACCATTCATTTTTATCAGCCAGTTAAAGCAGCCAACATCTACCAACTATCAGTCAACCGCCAATGTCACCCGCCATTTGTCAGACAAGGGCTAAGTGGTCATTTGGTTCATTCGGGAAATTGCAAATAATACTCACGGCAAGTGAAAAAATTTGTTTGGTTGATCGTGCATGAAGTCCACTTACCTATAGGAACTAGGTAATTAAGTGACTTCACATGTGTTTGAAGGAAGTTGAACTCAACTTATTCCGTTTTTGCCAACCAAACAACTTGGGATTTATCTACTTCCTAGAAAGTCGTAATTCATGCGCTTCATTATGTCAACCAAATGACCATTTGGAGAGGAGTGTATAGATTTATTTTGTACTACTATGTAAGAAGCGGAGTTAGATGAACCTAGCTAGCAGTGGAGGGGACGAAGGCCCTATATTTACTTTAATTTCAAACATTATGGATTCGATTTTCTATTATTCACGGTTCACAAGCCATATGGTTCAACTCTGCTTTCCGACTCTATGGAGATGAGAAACGTTACAAGTGAAAAAACGAGGCCAGCGAATATATTGTTAACAAGGTATTTGATTTGTGATTACTACTATTTAGAATATCTCTCACTGCTTGTTGTCGACGACTTTCTTATGATTAAAGAGCACCCTTCACCTATAAATTCACAAGTCTCAACCTTCAATTATGAAACAAACTACATTTGTCCTCAAAGAAGGTAATTTTCTGTGAGAAACTCATCGAGTTTTAGCTGGTTAGTGTAAAATACTTTTAAACCGAACCTAAATCATAATATATAATAATAACAAATATATTAAAACACAAACTTCAAACCTATAACTCCATTCCTACATTACATAAAATTTAAGGATTGTAATTCCTAACCCAAACACAAATTACAAGCCTAAGCTTCTAAACCTACATGGCAGAGCTTTAAGGATTGTAACTCCTAGCATATTTCCAACCCTATACTCAAATATATTTTTAATAAAATTAGCACTAACTTTACAAACTAATTATGTTACGATCTTGAGTTATAATTCATTGCAAATAAATATCAATTTTACTAACTCTCATTTAAACAACGAGTTTGACCATTACAAACTATTTTATAATTGACTTTACATTGATGAGTGCATGCGAATTTTAGCCTGATAACTTCACAAAGTCAATCAGAGCATACATATTTCAACTAGACAAACATTTACAATTCTTACCATCACCACTATATTTATCACTTAATTGACATCCGTGCATTACACGAGGGTTAAAAACTACATATTTTCAACATAAGGGTGTGTTTTGCAAAAATCAATTACCTTTCCATCCCCATCTACCTTCTAAGCCATCGTAGTTTTGCATTCTCTCATCTACCAAAGATTAATCTAACTATTTTCACCTTTTAGCTCTCCATTTGAATTTTTCCAGCTAATTTTGAAAAGTTATCCTAACAAACTTTTCACCTCATGGTAGCTTTTCAGCTAGTTTGTTACTATTTTATACTACCTTATCAAGTACTCCCTCCGTCCCGTAATTAGCATTCAAAAACATCATATTTTTTGTCCAAAAATTAGCTTTCAAAACCTATAAAATCCCATAGCTTTTCTATTATACCCCTCCACTAACTCACAAATACAATAAAAAAATACACTCTCTCTCCAATCACACACTCTCTATCCAATCACTCTCACTCTTTCTATTATTTTATTCTCTCACAATAATATCCTTCTATTACTACAACGGTAAATTTGTCTAAAAACACTCACCTAAAATCTTGTTCAATCTAGTTTTTGAAAGCTAATTCCAGGACGGAGGGAGTACTACCTTATCTGTTAGTTTTGCCAAACACAACCCTAAGCCTCATTTAAAATACCAATCTGGTCATTCGGGGTCCCTAAGGCTATTTTTTTCTTCCAAACTATACTCTGAAATGAGTACAAGCCCTATATTTAAAAAATTTCAAAAACAAAAGGACCACCGGGCCTGGAGCCTACCTCTCCAAACTCCGGCCCAACTGCAGAGGCCCGCACCAAAGAAGAGGAGAAAGCGCACCGTGACATGACATGTATAGCCTGATGCGAAGTACCCACCACTCTCCAGCTCTCAAGTTTCAACGGCCGGCCGGTGTCGGAAAAGCAGTACCCTCTCTCTCCTTCTCTCTCCTCGTGAAATCACAACCAATAAGGTACAATTCTCTTCTTCACGTCACAGCGTTTTGTTTCTTTATCAACAATGAACACCTTATCTGTTAATTTATCAGTGGGTAATTGAAGAAATGACTTTGTTATGGTAATGCATGTCTTAATTTTCTTGATCATAGTGTATATATTTCTTGATTGATTACTGTTTGTTTTTGTTTTATGGCAAGTTTTACTTCCTGCATTTTGTGATAGAGTAAAATTGTCAGTGATAATGTGATTTTCGAGGATGGGTTAATTCAAGGGTTTTGGGAAGATGATGCCCATATGTTTGTATGCCATGTATAGTTGATACAGACATTTGTTTCAAGTGTTGACGCCTTTATCGAGTTGAATTGTGGGAGAAGGCAAGAATCGATACTGATTCTATGCCTAAGTAGTTACTTCAGTTCAGTTCACATTCATTTTATGGTATCCAAACCAAGTTTGACTTGTTTCGGAACAGAGAGATGTGTTAGGGAATAAGGGATCTTTTGTAGAACAATTGGTTATAGGAGAAGGCAAGAACTGATACTGATTCTATACCCAGGTAGACTTCCTTCAGTTCACATCCATGTTATGATATTCAATCCAAGTTTGACTTAATTCGGGATAGATGTGTTAGGGAATAAGGGATCACGTTTGATGTAGTGATCTTTTTCTGTAATTGGTTTATTTTTCTCTACAATTATGCTTGTTGTCTTGTTTCGAAACAAAAATGATGGAGTAGCTTCATCATAACTCTCTGGTCAATGCTGGATTGTGTTTGCAGGACATAAAAAAGCGCATATGTTTGTTGCAGTGTATTTGGTTGTACTGAAGCTTGGAGTAACTGAATTATAACTAACAAGTTTTTGAGACTAGACTATAGGGGAGAGATTTGATATGTCTTCTTCAAAGGCAAGACCTAGTAATGGGGCTGGTAAGACACCGAAGCGAGCCTTGCCCTCTTGGATGAGCGGAAGAGATGATGGAGATGATAATAAACCTACTAATGATATCATGGATGATGATGGTCAAGACGACGGCACACAGAAAAAGGCCAGAGGGCAAGGCAAGGCGGTGAAAGATATTGGTGATGAATCTAAAAGTGGGAAGGGAACCTCTTCAGCTGGTCCAAGCGCAATGAATTTTTCCAAACTTTTGGTATGCTATACATATACTCCTCTAAAGTTGTATCTGCTAAAATATCATTGTGATGCTATACAATTTGAGTGAAAATGATTTGTCAGGGTTAATTTGGACAGGACGGGGTAGTTTTTGTGCTGTCGGGCTTTGTGAATCCTGAACGAGGCATATTACGGTCACAGGCCCTGGAAATGGGGGCAAAATATGAGCAGGACTGGAACCCTAATTGCACTCTTTTAGTTTGTGCGTTTCCCAACACCCCAAAGTTTCGACAAGTTGAAGCAGACGGTGGAACTATTATATCAAAGGTTTGCATCTCTTTCAGTCCGTAGGAACATCTCTTGCATTGCCTTTCGACTTGCTTTTATTGGCCATATATTTTTGAGCGTTTCCCTTTCTATTTTTTGTTTTAGTGTTGTTATTGCCTCATTGTTCTTTATTTCATTTTATATTTTATTTTTACACTGAACTCCTCATAGTTGTGTCCACACTGCCTTTGTTGTTAAAGAACTCAGTTCAATAGCTTATACCACTGTTGTTCCCTACAGAGCTGTATTTTTCTATTTGTTCTGATTCTGTTACTATAGTGGTTGCATGTGCAGTTGTTGCTCTTTTGGAGGAACATCCAAAACACACTTACATGATCACAAGGGGGTAAATGGGAAGACCTTAATTGCTGAACGGACTCACATCTTCACTTGAAGTTGTCATCTGTTTTTCAGACTCTCTAACCCACATAAATGGCTTAGAAATGGTGAAATTTCACCTTGCTATATTTATTACTACTTGTCCTTCTCAGCAAACAAACACTTCTTGTGGTTTCGTAATATCTTGGGTTGGGGAGGAATGCGAGGATCTTTTCTAGGATTCACTTTGTCACCTGCTGGGTGATTTACTTAGCCTCTTCACGGGAGAAGGGGGGGGGGGGGGGGGGGATTTGTAGGACTAGGACCTATCAATTTCTGAAGTCTNCTAGAGAATCTTGGGCTACTGCACCTTACTTTTGGAGGACTTCTTGTCCTTCCTGACTGTTTTACGCAGTCTTATTATTACGCTTGTTTCTTATCAAAAAAAGATTTTGGTTTCTAACAAACATGGAAGCCAATGCTGAAAACTTGGCCGTAGCATCTGTCTCTGTGATAGTAGTGGCTGAGATTTCAGTTTGTGCTCCTGCTCCTTAATCAATATCACAAGGATAATTCTTGTTTGGCAACCACAGAGAAAAGAATATTGTACTACCATGAATACTGAGTTATGGAACAACTAAACACGGTTAATTGATGTTGCCTTCATTATGGTTCCAAGGAACTTTTAGAATGACAGGATCACTGTGCTCCAAAGAATCACAGCGGCATATTGCACATTGACCATAAACCACAGAAAAAAGCCCATCCTCGCCTGTCGCTACACACACAAATGTTTGAAACCTAAAGGATATGCAAAAGGAATTTGTGGCTAATTTATTTTTTTCCCTTTATTTGTATTAAATACAGTATTTAGTAAGATAAGAAGACAATGTGGGCTTGTGGATAATCACTCTGCACCCTATCCAAGTCTATGTTATTAGTGTTACTCTAGCTAAAGATGGCAAGTACCGTGTGTTGTTTTTGTTTGGTTAAAATGAAATGCAGAGTGTGTGCCTATAACTTTACCCAGCTGCAGCAACCCGATTCACGTGGAAGGAATATTATCTTGCGGACAGCAGCACAAGGCAGCTGGACTGCGGCTCTGTGACTTGCAATTGTACAAATTTGATTTAGAACAACTTACAATATTCTCTTAAACCTAAAACTCAACAATCTGGTAAAAAAGGAACAACAAGGGCAAATGACTTGAGGATCAAGGATAAAAAAACAAAATAGAACCTGTAACTTGAGTACCTAGGACTTCATCCAAGAAGAAGAAACTAATACGTGAAAACATAGACTTAAATACGTATACGACTATGTACTGCATGACGTTGCAAATGAACAACTTTGTTCAATCATGTAGATGTAGTTGAACTTCGACGCAAGTGCAAGATGCTATTACAAATTCAGCTCTTAATGTTTCTTTTTTGGCAACATATAAGTTCCTAAACATGGTTAACAAAGCCCAATATTAGTTATTTGCTTAGGCTCGGTAAGAGGAGCTTTTTGTTAATTTGGTTAATTGAGCTTAATAGACATTGTTAAGCTATTTTTTATAATCAAGAGTGCCTGGACACCTAGAATTTGTGCACAGTTTCTGCCATTTTGGGGCCTAAATAGGTTGTAGTTGTGATTGAATTATTGCTAATCAGCACTGAAGACATAATGAAGTTCAAAACTCGTTTTTTGAAGCTAAATGAGCATGATACAAGTTTTATATTTATAATAATCAGGTAACTGAAGTTGCTATGTCATTTGGTGACGAAAGTTCTTCTGCACAAAATTCAATATCATTTCAGTGTTGTTTTGGGAATGGAGCCTTTTGAATGAGGAGTAGCACTCTGTCATTGCTTTTAATTTGTCTCCATGACTTTTCTGGCCCTTTCTGCATTGCGTCAGACCTTTTCCCTGTGTTTTTGTGTCTTTAACTTTACAATGTTTTGGTCATAGATGCATCGTTGTGGTGGATGCAGTTATCTTGTTAATTGTATGACGTAACTAACAAATGCCCTCATAGAATGTTGTATATCTTCTGATCCCATTATACTTCTGAGGGTCATTTGGAAGCAGTCTCTTTGCTTTTCTAAGGGTAATGCCTGTACTTCCCACCCTCATACGTGGTGGTGGTTATTTAGGTTGATATCTAACAGTAAGCACTTGCTTTCATAAACAGATGAGCTTTTTGGGTGCTCATGCTCACTCTTGCTTTGGCTAGATAATCTTCTTCATGGTAAATCAAGCCAGACACTAATCTTATACTTTCGACTCTCTTTTATTTAGGACTGGATAAAAGAGTGTTACACCCAAAAGAAGCTTGTTGATATTGAAACTTATCTTATGCATGTTGGTAAACCGTGGAGGAAAAGTAATTCATCTCATGCAGGGAAACAAGGTATATTGAAGCCACAATCTCTCTTTTTTTATTTGGTCCGGTTTAAGCGGTTGGCAGAAGTGAGTATGGATTCTGTCATGCTAGTTCAACGCAATTATTCTACATATCTTCAGCATGAATTCTTGTGTCTATCTTGCTTGTGTTTACTTCTCTTATAATACTCTGCTTCTTGTTTAGTGGAAAACCTAGTATTTGATTCATTATTCAGTTAGGAGTTTAGGACATCTACGTTTTGGAGGTAAGTTTTGTGAGTGCGTGAATGTGAAGAGGTTACTTGATCTTTTTACTGCTTTTGTTTACAATAATTTAGTCATGATGAAGCTCAAATAGGCATGTAATAGAAAAGTTTTTGAATGAGGCATGTTGAATTTGCATACAATAAACAGAGGTAGGCTGTTGGAGATATTGTGCCAAACCTATTCTTCTCACAATCCTTATTTACCCATTTCAGGTACCTAAAAACTTGATTTTCTATTTCTCTGACGTACTTTTTTAAGAATTTGACCATTGCTTTTGCTTTGCAGTGTGCTTGTTTGCAATTGAGTTGTGGTGTGTTCAAATATCTAATATGTGTGTTGTCCGTGACTAATTGGTCCACAACCTTGAGTTTTAGATGACTTCTACGCATTGTCCCCAAACTGCATTTTGATGGAGGCTAGCTAGTTCCATCTTCCTTTCCGCTATGTATAAATTATGACGGTTGAGCAGGTCTGAGACTGCTTTTAGTGATTATTTCACTGTAAATGACGTCTCTTTCATCATGCTAGCTGAGTTACTGTAATGATCCAACTCACAACATACTATCTTGCACTAACCTGCCAAAAGTAGGCTCAAGACACTAAGCACACAGTATTATTACAAAAATGAGCAAGCTTTACTAATTTTATAGGCCTTCACCCTTTTCCTAACAACATGGGACAGGGGTTCACGAAGTCCCAACTTACAGATCCTGAAGTGGTCCCGACGTCTCAGGACTAAGCTCACCACAATGCTGCGCTGCCACCGGTCTTGTAACCTCTTCTGTCTTCTTCCCTTCTTTTTCTTTCTTTGGGCCCTCTCCTTTAACTGAGGTTATGTAACCATTTTGGAAGTTCGTTATCTGAACATCTAATGCTGTGAGTGATCCTAAACAAATGTTTGTTTGTTGATCCATTACATACAGGCAGTTCTAGTATCATAAAAAGTTTAACTTTTGACACTCTTGCGTTAATTATTTACTTGTTCATGTCCCCTCCCTTAGCCTTCTCAAAGGAGTTTTACCAACCCTGTGGATGCTTGCAGTTCATGCATCATCTCCACCAAGTAAATCTCGCAAGCAAGAAGTTAAACAATCACAAGTGGACCATGGTTCTTCTACTTCATCAAAGGTTAGTCATTTTAACTGAGCCTCAATAGTTTCACTGTGGCCTCCAGTAAACTATTTTGTTGAGAATATGATGAGTATTGAGTGGTTGGCATGTAGTATTTATATGTTGTGACAGCTTGGTTGGATTGTACGAATACTAAGGACCTACTCTGTGACCTTATGCTGGCATGGCTAATGTTTTTGTGCTGCAGGAATTGATTGGTGATTCTTCCAAATTTCTGAAAGATAAATTCCCTCCTTCTAGGGTGAAGAAATGGGCAATTGATGATTTGAAGAAAACTCTTTCATGGCTTGAAAGTCAGGAAGAGAAGGTACAGAGTGGTTGGCATGTAGTATTTATCTGTTGCATGAATTATTTATATTTATAATTTTTTTAACCTTTGGTTAGTAAACAAATAATTGTTTTTAGCGGTTCATTGGGTTCTTTAGGGGAACAAACGAAAAGGAATAAGATCCCATTTTGGAAAGGAGAAAAGGAATAAGACCTTCAGAAGCAGCACTTTGTCCATTGTATTTTGACTTTTTATTTCAGTGCTGTTTAGAATTCTTCAATCCTGCCCTGTTCGCTCAGTTCCTCCAACTGGAAATCATAATAAGCTTAGCAATATTACCTGCAGCCAGCTGTGCATTACAAGTCCCTTCAATCAGGAAGTACTCAGACTAAGTTTTACTCTTATTTTACAAAGGATAGTGCTGGACGCCTGGACATTTGTGATGAATAATTCATTGCCTGTGTTTCTAATTTCTATTGCCTCTTCTATGCTAAGAATTAGGGCTATTTAGTTTTTGCTCCTTCACATACATATCTGTTTTTGCATGTGGAGATTTTTAACTGTAGGAATAATTTTATTAGTAGAATATAAATTAGTTACATCGCTGTTCTTGAGCTATGGCACCTGTGCATGTAAACATTACTGGATGGCCAACTAGAAATTTAATGCAGTTAATCATGTGTGTTGTGTCCCCATTTCTAGGATAGCACTCTACAGATGTTTGGACTGGAAACATCTTTCTCAATAATTGGTCTTAAAATGTTTTTGCTTTTACAGCCTGAGTCAGGTGAGATAAGGAACGTAGCTGCTGAAGGGGTCTTGACATGTTTGCAGGATGCCATAGACTTGCTCAACAAAAAGCAGGTATGTCTATATATAGACTGTTGAACAGTCCGAAAGTCCTCTTTGTTCCCTTGGAGCATGCACGTGCAATCATCCTAGTAAATAGGTTAATGATTGCAGCTGCTTAGCGGACATGTTTGACATCCTTTTTTTAAGTTGGTTTTGCTGGTTTTTAACCTCTCTATACTCTTAGGTTAGTAGGCCCTATTTTCTTGGTCATATTATGAACATTCATTTGTAGAAAATTTGAGGAGAAGGTGTTGAGAAACAGAAAAGAGAAAGTTGACGACTACTTTGCTATAAGTACAACACTTGGGGCTCATGTTTACATTGTAATACATCCTTTTTAAAGTAAAATGAAGGTGGAAATTAAATTAGGGAGACGAGTTATAGGATAAGAGTGAAATCGATTACACAAGCCAATTGAATTTCAACCGTTCACGTTTGACCAATGTAATCATCATTACATGACTAGAGTAATGTTATTTATAACCAAAATAGCAACTACAAGCCTCATGAGTAATCATTAGCATGTTTATAACCATATAATGGCATAATGCTTATTACATTTTAATGACCATGACATCCAAGTAGATGCCACCTCAGTGCTTCATTTTCCTTTTCTGATATACCGATTGTTTGATACTCTGGTAAATTTGGTATCAGGATTTGCGGCAATTGACTGAACAGTGGAACACAGTTCCACAAGTGGTGGAAGAAATGATAAAAATTCAAGACACCAGAAACCCTTCTCTATCAAGTTCCGAGGAAGATCTTCACAAGCTGGCTCTAACATGTAAGAAGATATATGAGGGAGAGCTGAAGGGCATATCTGAAAGTGCAACCAAGAAGGGCGAAGAGCCAAAGTCTAGCAACCGCAACAAAGGAAAAGGCAAATGTGTAACGACTCGAGACGTAGCTAGCTATGACAGCGACGAAACAATTGAAATGACAGAAGAGGAAATAGACAACGCTTACAACAGTATAGCATCTAAGATGCCTAAATCATGAACTTATTTTTTCTTTCTGTACAGTTTGATCAGGTGGCTGGAAATCTCTTTTCAACTTCACTCTTGCCTTTGTAAAAAATTTCATTAACAGTTGATAGTTCTGTGCAATGTGAAATTATCATTTTGTGCATCTGAATTTCCAGTTTTCCACTTTGAAGATCCGTCCATTCTGAACCGTTTGATTGAATTTATTTCTACGGATGATAATCTTCGGCTAAAATAAGATTAACAGGAACCGAGTTGTTCTTCCCCATTTTTGAAATCCAGATCGCTTGTCATGAACACCTTCCTGGTTTTTGTAGGTTGGCAAGAAGGGAAAACTGAGATGGCGTGATCTCTGTAAATTGGCATAATTGATGGTAACCATACATATACTGCTATTGTGGAATGTCTAGTCTAAGTCCTTTTTTTTTTTTTGGTTGTTGTTGTTGATAGATTCTAGTTTAAGTCACAGCAGGAAAGATACTATGTTAGAGCCAAGGTAAAAGAGTTGGAGGGAAAACAAAGAATGGTCAAAACTGCGGCCATTGTTTTAGTTTTCTTTTCGTTGTGTTTTTATGTTATGAAGTTGTTAATTAGTTTAATAAATTTGTCTGTGCTTGTTGAAGTTTGTTATTTAGCACTTGTCCGAGTTTATTGTTCCTCACTTGTCGAAATTTGTTTATCCTTTAGATGATTCTCTCTCTTTTTCAATATAAGTTATGTGTTTTGCGGGATTGAAGATTTATAAAATCGTACAAATTTCTACTTCAACGAATTTATACTAATTGTTGAGATCTCCATCGTAAATACATTATTTTGTCAATGATTGGTTTGATTTGTGCAATGTATTTATTGTCAAATAAAAGCAATATGTGTTGCTATTATATGTTAATGATATAGATGAGCTCATATATATTACAAGTAGATTTGTGAGTGTAGATGATAGTCTAGTGTCGTTAAAACTTTGTTCTTTACTTCTTTCTCATGGTCATTGTCATGAGATTAAAGTTATACCCTTTCTTCCATTAGTTTATCTTTTTGATAACTCCATAGTTAAGTCTTTTTAGTTTTAAAGTTTTAATTATTTTTAGAAAAATTTGCCAATAACTACCTTTTAAGTTCCACTTTTTGCTACCTTATAATTTTATTTTATTTTTGAATATAACTACCTTTTAACCACTTTTTTTTTGTGGATCACTACCTTAGCTCCTTTTCCGGCGAAAAAAGATATGGAGTGACCGTTTTACCCCTCACTATTTTTTGAAAATAAATAATTTTCTTTTTTCTTAAGAAGATATTACTTTTTTTGATTCGGAAAGGAAATAAGAAAAGGGGAGGGAAAACCAACAAAAAATTAAAAAATTAAAAAATAAAAATTAAGGTAGTTATTTTCAAAAAATTAAATTAGGGGTAAAATGGTCAATCCAC